>CP092874.1:89743139-89800355 GCA_030710605.1 Cordylochernes scorpioides | reverse complement strand
CCCTTCTACAGGCAAAAATAAATATGAAAAACATAGTAAAATAGTAATAATATATGTAAATTTAATACTTTTCTTCCTCGTTAAAATATATGTAAAAAAATTATAACAAATTAAGTGTATATAAATATCTCTCAAAAGCAAATAGTTCTTTTTGCCTGTAGAAAGGCGGTTCTAGCCCGAAAGCTCGCATAAAATATAATAAAAAAAAGAAACTCTTTGCGAAAGGTTTTATTTTTTGTTCTTTTAATATTTTGTAGCGCAATTTTTCGTTAACTTCAAGTTTAATCACTATAAAAGGAAAATCGAAAAATGCAATATAACAACGGTATGGTAGATTAAACTGGCGAAACCGCTGGGAGGGTTCACCACTGATGAGCCAGGCCTTCCCTTTAATTTATCATTGTATTAAGGGCAGTAGAAAATTGTTTATCTTTAAAAAGAATCATACGCGTCTATAATAGTTTCGAATACACCTATCCCCCGATTTACACGGTACTTGTTTTACACGTTTTCGCTTTTACACGGTTTTCCAAATAGGTTTTTTTGTTGTTGTTGTTGTTTTTATCGCACTATACTAAATGCTATTGTGATTGAACACATGCGCTGTGTACACATTTCACGAGGAATCCAGAGCTTATGTGCTGACTACATATTTTAACCTGTCAATGCATTTTATTTCTGTGTACACCTATTACCCGATTTACACGTTTTTCTCAGGAACGTATATACCGTGTAAATCGGGGGATAGGTGTATTAAATTATTATTAATATTGGTTAACTTTTTACATATATTAATGTCTCTATGTGGTCTCTTTATCTATAATCTTACTCTTTGAAACTTTGGCCTCCATAAAATTCAGCAGTTTAAACAGACATGTTGATTATGAAAAAGGCATCTCCTTATCGTGTAACTGAAAGTTACTGATGGCTTGCGCCATCTATCGGAATAAATATCAACTATTCTCGCTGATTTCTAATTATTGATTCTAAAAAAAACAGACAACTTGGCGACATGAAGTTTTGTCCATGAGTGTATATTGGCAAAATGAATACATCCAAAGATTTGGATCTTTGGCCATAACTACCCGTTTCATGATTTTTCAGGATGCCTGAATGACAAGGTTTTTTGGTCGTTGAGGTACAGCTTGCACCACGCTGTTGAGGGCCAACAGCCCGAAACGCGTCTGTGGTTAGCTTTTCTTGATTAATCAAGAATGGGTATTTGGCCAATTCTGGAATAATTAAAAATCAACGAGAATAGTTGATATTTATTGCGATAGATGGCGCAAGCCATCAGCAACTTTCAGTTGCACGATAAGGAGATGTATTTTTCTTAATTTATGCACCTTATCCCAGTACAATATCACATTTATACTATTTTTTCAGACATGTTGATATTGCGGAAATTTGCCATAATATTATACCCTAGTTCATAGACACTATTTGTTCCTTATTTACCTATGTTAAATACCAAATTTTCTCTAGTATGTTGTTGTTGCTTATCCCTAGTATACCTGGTAAGGCCATGATAATCATGGTGGGTAGAAGTAGGCGATTGCTTTTACTGTAAGTACACCACATGTCTACACATGTGAAAAGCAGTTCTACTTTGCACTTACAAATATGTCATAGCCCTGTTTAGCTACATGCACTCGCTGGTGGGGTTGGACTTTTGAAAAAATCGGGGGCCATTGGAGCTTTTTTTTTTATCAGAAAAAAAGTGTCCAATGCGGGAATCGAACCCGGGTCGTAGTGGTCGAAAACCAACGGTTTAGACCATCCTTCCACCGACCCCCGCTCTAGTATGTGAATATATCTATTCTAAAATAGGTTAAAAACACAGCTGATATTATGTGAATTTTATAATGTACATAAAACTTGCCATAGCATAGTTAAGTTTCATTTTGTATCAAATTTTCCGTTAGAAGGGCGTTATCCCGAAAGCTTGAAAAACGTTTAATAAAAGATATTCATAATACAATACGGCTTATGATTGTAGAATGAAATTTGACAACTATACCGCAAATTTTTCTTTTGAACGAAAAATCTAAATTTATTTTAAGGAGAAATAATTATTATTTCTAATCTTAGGTATGAAATATGAAAGGATGAATTGTGAAGAGTAATGATAAACGGAAAATAAAAGTGTCCAGGGATGGGAATCGAACCCACAGTGTTCCGTTTACCGGGCAGATGCTATGTCCACTAGGCTATTCTGGACTTATTTTTCTGTTCGTAAATATTATATAAAGTAATTTATAATACAGTATAATTTTATTTAATACCATTTGGAAATAAGACAGGCTATATCCGATCTGGATAATTGCGCGTGAAACTATTTACAATAATTGTAGTAGAGTAGGTAACAGAATTATCAAAAAGAAATTAAACAATTAGGAAAAAGAAACTGAGTAGTGCTCCCAGTCTTAATGATAAAGGCAGACGCATTTTACTTTACCCAAACATGATGGTTGTTTTTGTCTAAAGCTTTACAAGTTTGATACCTTAATATGATTGAGTGGAGATAAGAGTGAGTTAACCGCTCTCGCTCCGCACGACAAAAGAGATGCTACGGAAAGTATCAATACCACTTGGAGATCGCCAAGAATCTCAGCAGGTGAATCTCCTGAACCAGGTTCCAGACAAAATTCACAGTCTTGCACCATGATGGGAATTGATGACCACCTGTGTCTAATTCTGAGTTGATTTGTAATACGGATTTTATATCAGGAATATTCAATTTTACTCAAAATTTATTCTTTTCTATAGACTATAATAATTTACCAGTTGCAAACAAGACACGCTATATCCGATCTGAATAATTGCTCGTGAAACTATTTACAATAATTGTAGTAGAGTAGGTAACAGAATTATCAAAAATAAAATAAACAATTAAGAAAAAGAGCATTAAATAAACATATCCATTAAACAAATAAGCAACAACATAAACAGATAGAAGAAATCGCAAGGTAGTTATTTACAGTATGTTAAGCAATGATGGAAGTTGATTTAATGAAGTTATCTGTAATAATTAGTATAATATAATGCGGTTTAGATACTCATTCTTGGACGTTTATTATCTGAAAATAAATATTGGATTCTTTGATTCCTTTCATTTTTAACCAATATCAATGATCTGCATTCATTCTATAATAAGTAATAAGAATTTATCGCTTCACAAGTGACTCAATTAAAATCTAAAGAGACAAATGTCGCCTCTCCCGTCAAAATATACGTCAAAAATAGACGCCATCTATTGGCCGTCGCCGCAACTAGCGGCCTCAGGTTGGTGACAAAGCTACAACACCAGCTTTGGCAAACTGAAAAGCGTCCACCTAGAGAGACCATAGTTTGCCAAAGCTGGTGTTGTGGCTTTGTCACCGACCCGAGGCCGCTAGTTTGCGGCGACGGTCAATAGATGGCGTCTAGTTTTGACGTCTATTTTGACGGGAGAGGCGACATTTGTCTCTTTAGATCAATATCCTCGCGGCAAAATTTCTATCAATTAAAATCGTTTGACTTTAATACAAAGTGAATCAAATATAGATTCAACGGAATAAAAATTGAGAACAAATTTATATTTAAAAATATCTCGAATACAAAAATAGAAACCATTGGCAACAGGAATTTATGAAACAGGGGGGTCGGTGGAAGGCTGGTTAAACCGTTTGGTTTTCGACCACTACGACCCGGGTTCGATTCCCGCATTGGACACTTTTTTCTGATTTAAAAAAAATGCTCCAATGGCCCTCGATTCATGCAAAAGTCCAACCCCACCAGCGAGTGCAAGTAACCAAACGGGGCTCTGGCGAATTTGTAAGTGCAAAGTCGAACTGCTTTTCACATGTGTAGACATGTGGTGCGCTTACAGTAAAAGCAGTCGCTAACTACCCACCATGATTATCATGGCCTGTACCACGTGTACTAGAGATAAGCAAAATATATATATATAAAACATCACACGTAGAACTTTTGATGAATAAAAGATAGTTGACAATTCAAAGCTTTATTGACACTTAGTCACAATTAAAAGGTGCACAATTCACAGAATTAGTTAATTGATTAAGAACTATTACAAAAATATGGAAATAATATAAGTATAAAATAAAAGGGTCTAAAAGCGTGAATGTTTCTTTTATACATAAAACGAACTTCTACTGTCCTTACTGCGATGAAAAAATATATTTGGAGGGCTTGGCTCATCAGTGGTGAACCCTCCCGGCGGTTTCGCCAATTTAATCCACCAGACCGCTTCTCAGAGCTCTAATACTGTATTGGATCATTCTGCTTTTATATGTCACACTGAAGGATGGAATCTTAGAAATGGTTTTCAAGTAAACTATGGACATAAGCTTATAGGACAGTAGAATTACATTCAAATATTTGCTTCGAGCAATGCTCTTCAGCAAACTATAAAGACAAGGCCAAGGCATTGCTCGAAGCAAATATTTGAATGTAATTCTACTGTCCTATAAGCTTATGTCCATAGTTTACTTGAAAACCATTTCTAAGATTCCATCCTTCAGTGTAGCATATGAAAGCAGAATGATCCAATACAATATTAGAGCTCTGAGAAGCGGTCTGGTAGATTAAATTGGCGAAACCGCTGGGAGGTTTCACCACTGATGAGCCAAGCCCTCCCAATATATTTTTTCATCGCAGTAAGGACAGTAGAAGTTCGTTTTATGTATAAAAGAAACATTCGCGCTTTTAAATCCTTTTATTTTATATGTATAGATGGCGCGGTATTGCTTTGTGTTAATAATATAAGTATATTTATATTATGATGTATTAGCGTGTCATATGTTATGAAAATTCGAAACTATTATAGACACGTATGATTCTTTTTAAAAATTAAACAATTTATACTGCCATTACTGCAATGGAAAAATTAATTGGAGGGCCTGGTTTATCAGTGGTGAACCCTCCCAGCGGTTTCGCCAGTTTAATCTACCATACCGCTGTTATATTGTATTTTTCGATCTTTCTTTTATAGTGATACTGATGCTAGACTCTTGGAATGGATATTTTAGATGTCCTCTTTACTCAATAAATAAAACTTGTCGCTTTTTTACCTTTAGTATCTTCTCGGTAATATAAATATATGAAAGAGACAATGTATTGCGTCTGATTTTTCGTTGAAGAATATACTGAAAGGTCGTCAGCGGGGCGACATCTCGACTCCGGGAATTTCTCTGCCGACGAATTAAACCGCAAACTTCGCTTGCAATATTAGACTTTTCAGCGAAGAGTAGAGATATGTCAATGAATAGCTTCGGAAGGTCATGAACTCTCAGTACAACTGGCCAAAGCCGAACAGCAAGCCGGTGGAGAAGACTTCCAACAGCAGTCACCTTGTTCCAAGAAGAAGAGCTCTCCGGAACACCCTTGAAGCAGATGGCCCCTCAGACCTTTCGGTCCACAAGCCGGCATGCGAAGCATGCCCTTCGTTCTTGCTATCCTGTTCAACTCATAAGCCAAGTAACAGTATCCAAGCTAGTGCTTGGACATTGTACCTGGAAAACCCACCTCCCAGATGACGAGTCTGGAAGGATTTCTATACCGGTGGCCTTTAGTCACAGCAAAATAGAAAACTATCTACTGTGTCCAGCAGGGACCACGGGGAGGCAGCTCTCCGGAACAGGGTACATCTGACGGCAGGATGGCTGGCAGGTTGCGGCTCAGACAACTTAGAAAAACGCTGAGGGCGATTATACCGTCCGCCGTGAATAGAGATATGGACCGGCAACTTATACCCAGACCATCGTGCGCTTTGGAGATAAGGCATTCAATGTAACTTTGCGAGGTTTCTGATATAGAACCGCTGAGCTTAGAATTGACGAGAACTCGATATAAGGCACCCATAAAAAAGGTCCTCGAAGCTCCTGACAATCTCGCAGGGCACGCTATCCCAAGCAGCATCTTTGTCTAATGACATGAGGCCGATGGCAAGGCTTCCAACCACTAAAGGAGATATCGATAGGGTTTCAGTGTACTTAGGATGCTATGTTCTCTTTTCCTCCCTCTAAGAGCCCTGCCAAGTCCTTCAGGTTTAAGCTAGATCTGTCGACGCGCTGTCTAAAGGCGTTGAATACCGTACCTCAGGTTTTCTCCCGAGACAATGTTCCCTTGAGTGTCTGGAAGCTCTTCGGTCTTGAGATATGTTGTCGAACGCGTGAGGTTCAGCCAAGCCAAGGTAGTGAAGAGTAGTTGATTCCCATGGTCTCGAGCGCAGGAGCCGGATGACTCTGGGGACGTAATCTCAAACTCGGAGAGAATGGAGTGAAACGATATCTTTAATTAGATTCCGCTTCAACTCACCCTATTTTTCCATAGATTTCTACAAGATAAGTCTCCGTTTTTCCAAGATTCTTCTTCAAGAAGAGCCTCTAATTTCTCAATGATTGGCCGCTAATAGAAGAATTGGGAAGATGGATGGCACCAATGGAAAATAGGAATCTCTATTTGGAGAATGATGATACGGTGGTCCAAGCAACGATACTGGAGGATCCAAGATGAGTGAAACGTCCGTAGAGTTTTAATGGTATTAGAAATCGATCCAAACGAGTAGTGTGAAACAGGCTTCAGTAACGGGCAAACTCCGTACCCAGAATCAAAGATGGTAGCGATGTTGACGAAGGCAATCTGGTAAAAGGCTCCGCTAAAGCTTCTACTGTTCCGAACCTGAAAGTTTACTGTGTAAGCAAGAACGCGTGCACAGGCTTCCACGCTACTCTAGAGAAAGAGGGAGACATTTTCACTATACCTTTATTTTATTACCAGTTACAAATAAGACACGCTATATCCGATCTGGATAATTGCTCGTGAAACTATTTACAATAATTGTAGTAGAGTAGGTAACAGAATTATCAAAAAGAAAATAAACAATTAAGAAAAAGAGCATTGAATAAACATATACATTAAACAAATAAGCAACAACATAAGCAGATAGAAGAAATCGCAACGTAGTTATTTACAGTATGTTAAGCAATGATGGAAGTTGATTTAATAAAGTTATCTGTAATAATTAGTATCGTGGAGAGAGAAAGTTGATCAAGTTGAGCTATTTACAATGAGTTATATTCTAAAGTAACTTATTAATTATTTACATTGATGTAAATCAAGTTGCATAGTAGTTTAGTTCCTCAAGCTACATGAAGCTGTCTATTTATAATAAAAAGTCTGCAGTACTTATTAAATTTCATATATCTTTCCCTATTATAAACTATTTGACCCAGATAGGTTCTTTCCATCTTGCTCTGCTGTCTTAGGTTTGACACCAGTGGGCATGAGTTCAGAATGTGTTCGGGGGTTTCTTCTTCCGCTCCTCAAGAGCATCACTATAACTTGATATGGTAACAAAGTATTTATTAATTTTATTATTTTTATTAACAGAGTGGTCATTTTTATGTTTATATCTTGCTACTCTGTAAATTTTCCTCGTGGCTTATCTTTTGTTTACCATTCATAGTTTGTCCTTGCCTGAAATAAATTGCTGTCTTATCCCCGAAGTTGGTCTTCCCTAATTTTCCACGTGGCAATATAAGAACTTCTATAAAAAGTATTAGCATGGCTCTAACCATGAGAAGTCAATCATAAAAATAAGATTTATACAAATCAACAACAACAACAAAAGCCTTTATTTAGGGCCTCTCGCCCTATACAGGATTCGCCAGTTCACAAGGGATAGGGAGAACACTGTGAGGCCTTTTTCCGGGATATAGTCTTGTGGAATCCAAATATCGCCATCGATATATACCTATTCTTTGATATTTCATTAATCAGTGCCGGAAATGAAGGACAAAGTTGCCCCGTTTTATCATTTAGTTTTCGTCTTTCCTCAGACAGAGCAGCACAGTCAAATAAGTAGTGCAACATCTCCGTTGTTATTCCTGATCCACAGAAAGTGCATTTCAGGGATTTACACAAATCTATATAAATATTGAGTGTATTCCTTAGTATATAATAAAAGGATCCTTTGTTCAAAATGCAAATGAGCTGTTTCAACTCACTAAGAAGGTTTTAAACCAAAATCACCATGTTTTTGAAGATAAGAATCTTTGGACAATAAATTGGCGAGACGTGAGCTTCTCAGAAACCATCACTCATGTCTTTTATTAGGGCAAAGTCCCCGTAAAACTTCAAATTATCTCAGTTAAAAAGAAAGAATTTTAATCAAGTTTTATAGGCAGTTAAACTAAAATGAAGTCCTCCTTTAATGAATTTTGAAGAAAATCTTCGCACGCGTGTGTGCGGCTTTTAATTTTTTAAATTTTTAATTTAAGATTTGTAAACAGCTTTCCTATAAAATGACATGCAAACTTCACTCAACCCTATAATTAATCTAACTTGCAAATTATGAGTATCGAGATAGGAACAAAAAGTAAAGAAAAACGACCATGGTAACTGCGAACTACAAAAAAACACGTGATCCAAGACAACCAATAAACTGCTAGTATTTAAAATGCCTAAGGCGTTAGCCAATCAGCGTGAAGCATAATTAAATTGGGGGAAAGTTTTATGTTTTTAAGATAACACGACTATAAAGTGAAAATAATTAAATTTTGTCAACAAGTTTATTGTTTTGGAGCATAAATTTAACTTGGTGGCTATAAGTTATGGGAAGTTAATTTTAATATAGATGAATGATGCCCAGGGCTACGAAATTTTTCTCCTTTGTCTTCTAATCAGCTTTGTTTGTTGAACAATCGGTCAATTGACACAGCCTGGTAATTTGGGAGAGGATTCCTTTCTCCTATCTTCAGAACAATTCCCTAATGGGGGGTTTGAATTGTGTGATACAATTCCTTAACCTGATATCTCTACTTCATCCTTTACATAATACGTTATTCTGAAAAGTTCTACTGTATTTATATATTGGTCTTCTAAAGGGCGTAACCTATTCTGTAGAATGGTTGTGATTGGAACAAAATATTTGAAAGGTTGTGTAGTAACATAAAGGTAACCCAGACTCCTGGAGTGTATCCATAGATCACCAACTACCTGGAACTCCGCCTTTGCCGGTCCCAAGCCCGGATGAAAAAGGAGGAGGGGGAGCAGTAACAAGCTCACTAAAAAACCTGGGCTCAGCTGTCCCGGCTGATAGTACCCTGTAAGGGCTTCTGATCCAGGAATACAGGATGAGCAGCAGTTGTACTCCATGTTAGGAGGGGCTGTATGTGGCGTCTGTTCCTCATGTCAGAAGCGGCCATTTCTTTTGGAGCTAAGTCGGCCTGCCACTGAGTAGTGCTCCCAGTCTCAATGACAAAGGCAGACGCATTTTACTTCACCCAAATCATGATGGTTGTCAAATTAGCTCTACTCTTCCCCGGCAGACACCATCAACAAGCTTTACAAGCTTGATACCTTAATATGATTGAGTAGAGATAAGAAAGAAGACCAACTACCCGGGAAAGGTGATGAAAAGATAATAAAAAGGTGACCCTAACGTATTATTAAATAGTAAAAAGGCATATATTGGATTGAATAAAAGATTTATTTGCCAATATTTCTGCTGGCTGAACGCTAACCTTTATCGAGGCATTACATTTTTTGTATACACAAACTATAACACTATGCGGCGCTGAGTTTGTGTTTACAAAAATGTAATGCTTCCATAAAGGTTGACACTAAGCCATCAGAAATATTGGCAAATACATCTTTTATTCAATCCAAAAAATGCCTTTTTACTCTCTAATAATACGTTAGGTAACATCTTTCTGTCACATTTTCATCGCCTTTCCCGGGTAGTTGGTCTTCTTCTTTCTTATCTTCACTCAATCATATTAAGGTATCAAGCTTGTAAAGCTTGTTGATGGTGTCTGCCGGAGAAGAGTAGAGCTCATTTGACAACCATCATGATTGGATGAAGTAAAATGCATCTGCCTTTGTCATTAAGACTGGGAGCACTACTCAGTGGCAGGCCAACTTAGCTCCAAAAGAAATGGCCGCTTCTGACATGAAGAACAGACGTCATGTGCGTATCCCTGGATCAGGAGCCTTTACAGTGTACTATCAGCCGGGCCAGCTGAGCCCAGGTTTTTTAGTGAGCTTGTTACTGCTCCCCCTCCTCCTTTTCATCCGGGCTTAGGACCGGCAAAGGTGGAGTTCCAGGTAGTTAGTGATCGATGGATACACTCCAGGAGTCTGGGTTACCTTTATGTTACTACACAACCTTTCAATTATTTTGTTTCAATCACAACCTATATAGTTCTACAGAATAGGCTACCCTTTAGAAGACCAATTTTAGTACAATATAAATACAGTAGAACTTGAATAATTCGAGCGTCTTCAGTTCAAAATCGTCTTTAATTCGTATATTTATCTTTGTAATAAATTAGCGCGCCATCTGTTATCAAAATTCAAAACTATTATAGACGCGTATGATTCTTTTAAAGATAAAACAAATTCTACTGTCCTTGCTGCAATAGAAAAATTAAAGGGAGGGCCTCGCTCATCAGTGGTGAACCCTCTCAGAGATTTCGCCAGTTTAATTTACCATACATATTATATTGCCATATTATATACCATATATTGCATTTTTGGAACTTCCTTTTATAGTGATACTGTTGCTAGACTCTTGTAATGGGTATTTTAGATGAACTATGGATATAAGCTTTGAGAACAGCATTTATAGACGCGTATGATTCTTTTAAAAATAAAAACAATTTCTACTGCCTTTATTGCAATGGAAAAATTAATGGGAGGGTCTGGCTCATTTGTTCCTAGAATTTCCGTTTTTAATATGAATTTTTAGATAATTCGATATTTTTCTGGTCTTTTGGGCTTAGAATTATCCAATCTCGACTGTATTTATTTACAAATGTGTGTGTTTTACAGTGCATTGCTTCATATATGTAAACCTTGACGTTTGGGCAACAGCTCTGCATCGATGTTTCTAAGAAATAAGCACTCGTCCTGAAACACATTCATCAAGATATTCCCAGAAATCCATAACGGCATTCCGTAGCTATTCAGCTCCTCTAGTTTTCTAGATCTAAGAGCTATTTTTTTCACAAAAAAAAACATTTCGATAAAATGATCCCTTTTTTTTTAATATTAAAATAAAGCCTCCAGGGAAAAGTTTCTTTTAAATATATTTTTTATTAAAAACATATCTCGAGCTTTCCGGCAAGTACGCCCTTCTACGGGAGAAATGCTTTATATGATTTTAAATCATTTTTTAAATCATATTTTATTGGCGTATTAATCATATAAAGCATTTCTCCCGTAGAAGGGCGTACTTGCCGGAAAGCTCGAGATATGTTTTTAATAAAAAATATATTTAAAAGAAACTTTTCCCTAGAGGCTTTATGTTTTTATTAAAAAAAAAACATTTATTCACACAACATTTAACGATAAATAATATAAGTAAATAAAAAGAATTTTGATTATTTGCCGATCTTTTATCCTCCAGTAGGATGAGGGACCTCAGAGGCTCTAGCAGGGGCTAGGATCGGGTCTCCGCCGGCGACGTCGGACCTGCAGGTAGAGTCGGAGGGAGAACCAGGCCACCAGGGTCAGCTGTAGGCAGGTGAGGGCCAGGTTCGGCCTCACGAAGTACTGGGCGAAGGGATCCTCCACCACGAAGATCGTCGTAGCCCCAGGCCAGCGTCTTATCGGCATCGTCGTGCCAACTCCAAGTAACATCAGGAGCACAATCCAAACAGCCATGATTGCTTTGTCTATTCAGGCAAGGATAGGAATCCCTTTTTACCGGTAGTTTCACAATTATTTTTGTAACGGTAGATTTAGAAGTTGCAGAAGACTCAGAATGCTTTGACCATTGACTTTGTAGATTTGTGAAACTGCCATGTTGATAATATAATTTGATAATTTCAATTCTTTCTTTAATATCGACGAATGATGTCTTGAGAAAGGCAAGCACACAAAAATACATAGAGGTCAAGTCTGAGAATTAGACAGAGATATACTTAAAAGGGATGTATGAAATGCCGGTTTCATTTTTCCTTTTTACCAGGTATTGATGTGTTGAACCTAAGATATTTTTTAAAATTTTTATTTCAATTTAAAGCTCTATGTCCCCCTAGGGACACTTGCGCTGTCATACATGTATGTCTTTACATTTGTCTATACATATATTGGTCTCTAGGACCACACCATCTCCTCAGAGACGAAGTATTTATTTCAATTTAAAGCGCTATGTCCCCCTAGTGACACTTGCACTGTCATACATGTATGTCTTTACATTTGTCTATACATATATTGGTCTCTAGGACCACACCATCTCCTCAGAGACGAAGTATTTATTTCAATTTAAAGCGCTATGTCCCCCTAGGAACACTGCGCTGTCATACATGTATGTTTTACATTTGTCTATATATATATATTATGAAAAAATAATTCTGTTGTTTTTTGAATATTTTTGGGATAAGTTTTATTTGCTTGTAGAGGAATTATTGGTCATTTGCTTGATCTTGGAATGCAGTCGTGGAAGAGATTATAATAAAATTAGTTATCAAAAATAGCTTTAAATAAAAATAATGGTTCTGATCAGAGGTTTCTTTATTGAGCTGAAGAATATATATGAAAAACATAATTTTATAAAAGTACTGCCTGGCTTAAGGTGAATAGAACAAAGAAAACAAAAGATTATTTACATAATGTACAAAGTTTTGAGCCGACCAACGGGGAACAACAACAATGAGTATTTATAGAGAAGCATGACCTCTGGCGGTCGATTTAGCAGTATTTGTATCTATGAAATATATTTTTAAATAAAATAATATTTTAATATAATTTTAAATAATACCTTTATATAACATATATACAATAATTATAGGCCGTGAATAGAATAGTCATATGATGTTAACAATGAGAAAAAGAGAAAAAAAAGGAGAAAAAAGAACTGTGTACAAAAGAAAAAAGTGTCCGTCAATATGTACAATCAACATAATATAAATTATCAGTTTCTTAAAAGATATTTGTGTTGCTATATAATTTAAAATATATCTACAAGAGGTATTTAATTTAATATACATTTCTTTACAATAAATAAAAATACTTGGATCTGTTACTATTAATTTTTTTCGATTCTGTAGTCTTGAAAAACAGGACAATCTAGTAAAAGATGTATTGAGATTTGTTCCTCATGTCCACAAAAACAACTCGAGTCTTCCATCGCTTTATTTCTTTTTAAAAAGCTTCTGAAATTTCCATGATTAGAAATGAATTGAGAATTATGAAAGTTTGGTCGGAACCTAAGAAATGAATCGTGGCTTTATCCTGGTGCATCCACACGGATCTTTGAATCACTTCGATACAAAAAGATGATCTCATGGTTGAATAATGGATTTAAGAACATTCTTTGGTGGATTTACGAATTTATCTTGACATTTGGGATTCACTTTATTTATTGGAAGCTTCCCATTGCATCAAAAACTGCAACGACAATAAGAATTGTAGAACGGCATTTGAAAATAACCCCGCATGCTTTTCTTTTGAACTAAAAATCGAAATTTATTTTAAAGAGCAATAACGATTATTTCTAACCTTAGAAATGAAGTATGAAAGGATGAATTGTGAAGAGTAATGATAAACAGAAAAATAAAGTGTCCAGGGATGGGGAATCGAACCCACAGTGTTCCGCTTACCGGGAAGATGCCATGTCCACTAGGCTACCCTTCACAATTCATCCTTTCATACCTCATCCATAAGGTTAGAAATAATCGCTATTTCTCCTCGAAATAAATTTTGATTTTTCGTTCAAAAGAAACACATGCGGGATAATTTTCAAATGTCGTTCTACAATCATAAGCCGCATTATATTGTAATAATAAGAATTGTCTTATAAGAAAAATGTTTTTTCATTGCTTAACTCAGTTCTGAAAGGTATTAAAGAGTTGGCATTGTACATGATACGGTATTGGTTACTATCATTGTGGTAGATCCATATCTCGCCCAGTATAACGACATTCTTTCATTTGTCATATAACAGTTACCTTTCAAAAAGAACTTTGTTGCTGATTTTGCGGGTCTTCTTCTTCTTTCTTATCTCCACACTGGGTGAAGTAGAATGCCTTTGTCATCATGACTGGGAGCACTACTCAGTGACAGGCCGACTTAGCTCCAAAAAAAATGGCCACCTCTGACATGAGGAACAGACACCATGTGCAGCCGCTCCTAACATGGAGTACAAACGCTGCTCATCCTGTATCCCTGGATTAGAAGCCCTTACAGGGTACTATCAGCTGGGTCAGCTGAGCCCAGGTTTTTTAGTGAGCTTGTTACTGCTCCCCCTCCTCCTTTTTTATCCGGGCTTGAGACCAGCAAAGGCGGAGTTTAGCAACTTAATAATGTGAACGTTAGTTTTTTTACAAACTTTCAGAATTCTCAATTCATTTCTAATCTTGGAAATTTCAGAATCTTTATAAAAAGAATTAAAGCGGTGGAAGACTCGAGTTGTTTTTGTGGACATGAGGAACAAACCTTAATACAACTTTTACTGGATTGCCCTGTTTTTCAAGACTACAGAATCGAAAATAATTTAATAGTAACAGATCCAAGTATTTTTATTTCCAGTAAAGAAATGTATATTAAATTCAATACCTTTTGCAGCTACGTGTCTGAATGATATAGGGCAGTGATTTCTATTGTCGCATGGTAACAATTTGCTGTAAAGAAGCATTCTCAACGCGTGATGCAGACTGGAAAATAGATCTCCGACGACATATCAAACCCTTTCCACTTCTTTTTACCATGAGTGTATATCGGCTTCTTTTACCTATTTTCATTTAGATCTCATTAAATTTGCGTAAATGAATTATTTTCAAACGGTTGGTGAATATTCCTGATTCAGTAAATTTGTTAATAAATAATTAAAATATAAACTTATCTACTTATTAATGGTTCAATTACAACTTTATATAAATCTATAAATATCGAATAATCTTCTGTTATATTTAAAAATTTCTTTATCCTCCTTGAGGGATTTCGTTTTGTTTTCTATACGTTCCACAAAAGAAATGTAATTGAATATTTTTTTTAATTTTTCAACCTAATTACAATCAAGTAATTTTAATAAACTACTGAGAGAAAGAGAGAGAGAGAATTTGAACTAAATTATTTATTAAATTATCTAAAGAGATAAAAAAAAATAAACGTTTAGAAAATTAGAAGGGGGCAAAAAAAAAGAAAAACAAAAAAAGGGCACAAAAATGCGTTCAATGAAGATAATAATGTTAATTGAGTTAGGTGTCCTGAAAGAAAGGGAGCCTGCTAAATTAAATCATCTTTAATCTTAGATGACTTCTAATTAAATTTTTCCAATTAGCGAGGAAGAGTCGATACTTAATTGTCAGAGGAGAGGGGGGGTGACGTTTAGTGCCAACGACGCGGGCATAGATCTAAAAAATACCGTTTTTTTACCTGTAAAATATAGATTGGTAAAACTTTACAGAAGTTCTGGATAGCTGGCTTATTCCTCTAGAGAATATTTTTCTATCGTAAAATATACACAGTAGAACCTCCCTTTAAAGGACAACTAATTGTAGAGTCAAATTGTCCTTTAGAGAGAGGTGTCCTCTTACCGGAGAGTTGCTAAATACAGTAAAACCTCCCTGTAAAGGACACCTAATTGTAGATCCAAAGTGTCCTTTAGAGAGAGGTGTCCTCTTACCGGATAGTTGCTAAATACAGTAGAACCTCCCTGTAAAGGATACCTAATTGTAGAGCCAAAGTGTCCTTTAAGGAGAGGTGTCCTCTTATCGGAGAGTTGCTAAATACAGTAGAACCTCCCTTTAAAGGACACCTAATTGCAGAACCAAAGTGTTATTTAGGGAGAGGTGTTCTCTAACAGGAGAATTGTTGAATACAGTAGAACCTCCCTGTAAAGGACACCCAATTGTAGAGCCAAAGTGTCCTTTAGGGAGAGGTGTCCTCTTGCCGGATAGTTGCTAAATACAGTATAACCTCCCTGTAAAGGATACCTAATTGTAGAGCCAAAGTGTCCTTTAAGGAGAGGTGTCCTCTTATCGGAGAGTTGCTGAATACAGTAGAACCTCCCTGTAAAGGACACCTAATTGCAGAGCCAAAGCGTCCTTTAAGGAGAGGTGTCCTCTTATCGGAGAGTTGTTAAATACAGTAGAACCTCCCTGTAAAGGACACCTAATTGTAGAGCCAAAGTGTCCTTTGAGGAGAGGTGTCCTCTTACCGGATAGTTGCTAAATACAGTAGAACCTCCCTGTAAAGGATACCTAATTGTAGAGCCAAAGTGTCCTTTAGAGAAAGGTGTCCTCTTACCGGAGAGTTGCTAAATACAGTAAAACCTCCCTGTAAAGGACACCTAATTGTAGATCCAAAGTGTCCTTTAGAGAGAGGTGTCCTCTTACCGGATAGTTGCTAAATACAGTAGAACCTCCCTGTAAAGGATACCTAATTGTAGAGCCAAAGTGTCCTTTAAGGAGAGGTGTCCTCTTATCGGAGAGTTGCTAAATACAGTAGAACCTCCCTGTAAAGGACACCTAATTGTAGAGCCAAAGTGTCCTTGAGGGGGAGGTGTCCTCTTACCAGAGAGTTGCTAAATACAGTAAAACCTCCCTGTAAAGGACACCTAATTATAGAACCAAAGTGTTATTTAGGGAGAGGTGTTCTCTAACAGGAGAATTGTTTAATACAGTAGAACCTCCCTGTAAAAGACACCTAATTGCAGAGCCAAAGTGTCCTTTAGGGAGAGGTGTCCTCTTACCGGAGAGTGGTTAAATACAGTAGAACCTTCAGTAAAGGACACCTAATTGCAGAGCCAAAGTGTCCTTTAGAGAGAGGTGTCCTCTTACCGGATAGTTGCTAAATACAGTAGAACCTCCCTGTAAAGGACACCTAATTGCAGAGCCAAAGTGTCCTTTAGGGAGAGGTGTTCTCTAACAGGAGAATTGTTGAATACAGTAGAACCTCCCTGTAAAGGACAACTAATTGTAGAGCCAAAGTGTTCTTAAGGGAGAGGTGTCCTCTTACCGGAGAGTTTCTAAATACAGTAGAACCTCCCTGTAAAGGACACCTAATTGTAGAGCCAAAGTGTCCTTTAGGGGGAGGTGTCCTCTTACCGGAGAGTTTCTAAATACAGTAGAACCTCCTTGTAAAGGACAACTAATTGTAAAGCCAAAGTGTTCTTTAGGGAGAGGTGTCCTCTTACCGGAGAGTTTCTGAATACAGTAGAACCTCCCTGTAAAGGACAACTAATTGTAGAGCCAAAGTGTCCTTTAGGGAGAGATGTCCTCTTACCGGAGAGTGGTTAAATACAGTAGAACCTCCCTGTAAAGGACAACTAATTGTAGAGCCAAAGTGTCCTTTAGGAAGAGGTGTCCTCTTACTAGAGAATTGTTATATAGTAAAAATGGTATACAGTAAAACCTCCCTGTAAAGGACACCTAATTGTAGAGCCAAAGTGTCCTTTAGAGAGAGGTTTCCTCTTACCGGAGATTTGCTACATAGTAAAAATGGTATACATTAGAACCTCCCTGTAAAGGACACCTAATTGCAGAGCCAAAGTGTCCTTTAGGAAAGAGGTGTCCTCTTACCGGAGATTTGCTATATAGTAAAAATGGTAATTTTGCAAATGAAAACTTTCTTTATAGAGAGGTGTCCGCTATCGGTGTGTCCACTAAAGAGAGGTTCTACTGTATATAAAATCAGTCTGATATAAGGCTAAATTAGTTTACAAAATATCTCTCTCTATAAATAGGTTGTTTGAGATTGATTGAAACTAAGTTTATTAAATCGTTTATATTAGATTATAGAGGGTTGAATACAATATATTGAATCAATATAAATAATTAATAGTGGGAATATATTGTTAAGTGTAAGGCCTCCAAATGTTTATAAGATCCACGTTTCCTCCAAGATACAGTATGAGCCGGCGCGAGCCGCACGCAGTTCCGAGGTGTTCCGAAGAGAGAGAGAAAACAAGCCTCAACGCCAAGTGGAAGCCTGGCCGAACGTCTTTGGGTGGCCTGCGGGGAAAAGCTGCAGGGAAGAGCAACGGGAGCCTAAGTGGGTGAACCACGAAGGGAAGAAGCGCATCGTCGCAAAGAACCGGTAGGGTCAAGACGCGACAATATGAATAAAATTTTAAAATATTTGATAAAAATATACATATATATTAATAAAATAAGTCTTATTTTGGATCCCGATGTTTGATATAACTTCCAATATTTCGACGAGGCGGTTCGCCTATCTTCTTCCAGGATTCAAACCTTGTAAACAGGTTATCATAGGGATAGACAAAGCTTTTCAATGTTTTTTGCTTGCTGCAATGATGTTCGCCAAAGTTGGATAATATCTTGTTGAAAATAAAGTAATCCATACAAACCTTGCATAATTTGTTTACAATGTTTGAATACCGGGAAAAGATAGGCGAACCGTCGAAATATTGGAAGCTTATTAAACATTGTGATCCAAAATAGCCTTATTTTATTAATGTATTCAAAATTGATTGCTCTATTTTCAACATTATTATGTTAAAAATCAATAAAAAATATAAATAATGGCCAGGTGTTGATATTAAAAACAAAATTGGCATTTCCTGACCGCTTTTTTTTTCTTGATTTTTAACATGATAAGCATGTTTACGTAAATTTGGCCTTAAATACCCATTTCTTGTTATCTCAGGAAGCCTCTGGGACCAAATATTTGGTCGTAGAGGTACATTCTGCATCACGCTGACGAGGGCCAACATCCCGAAATGCGTAGGTGGTTGACTTTCTTGAATTATCAAAAATTTGGGTTGGCCAAATATCTTTGGAACAAGCTGAATCAACGTTTAGTTTATTTTTGTTCCACTAGATGGCGTTCTGCCATCTAAAATGCTCATGTGGGCGGTCAGGAAATGCCAATTATATATATATATATATATGAAGTCTTTAGTGGTGGCGCCCACTGCGGGAAAGACTTCGCCACCGATAGACTGCAATAGGTTGTTTGATGTTTATTAAATTAATAACATAACTACGATGAAATAGTCAAGAGAATTTTAACTGATATGTTATTTGGTGTACTAATTTCACTGAAAACTCTATCATATATTACAACTAAAGGTTAATGCATTATATACAGTTAAACCTGTCTATAGCTCCCCCTCTAAATAACGCCTCCCTCTCTATAGATCCCAATTTTAAATACGTAGTACGATGCGATTTACATTAAAAGTGACCTGTCTATAGCAATCCCTCTCTATAGCACTCTATTTTGGTGAGTTCCAAGAGAGGGGCGCTATAGACAGGTTTAACTGTATATTGTTATACGATGTGTTTTTCAGCGGTCGTTGTTTGCGTACAAGGTCCAATGTAGGTTTGTTGTGGGTATAGCTTAGTTCGATATACTTTATTATCAGGAGTTGTTAATGGAATGGGGAACTAGATAGATGGACTTGTCTACAATATCCGTCATCAGAAGTGTTGAGTTTTCTAAGATTTATTATTTTATTTATTAATTTAATTGTTCTGTGATAATGTATATATTGACCGCTGACTATCTTTGTATATAATTGAGTTTTTTTTTTCAAATAAAGTGAGAGTGTGAGTAAGTGTGTAGTAATTGGTTTTGGTTTATCTTCCATTGGTTGAGTCATTATCGGCACCATTGGGGTGTCGCCTTGGTAGTTGAAGAGGTGGTGATTGAAAATACAGTCCTCTAAAGGTAAACACCATAAGGCTTCTAATTCGTTAAGGACAAGGGAACCTTAACAGAAGGATCCTCCTTATCTACGGCCGGCTCCCGTCCAGGTTGGGCAAGATTCTCTGGTACCGTCTTGTAGGATCATCCACACACCAGGAAGCAACTTGTCGAGTCCTCCACTCGCTGCAGATGTCACCAGACTCTGTCCTTGTCCCTCACACTGCAATGCCGTTTTTGACGCCTGTTCTCCTCACACATAGCAACTGAAGCAGCTGGAGTATCCACTCATCTTTCTCCAACTTTACTCTGGAATCTTGGCCTCTCAGATAACTTTTCATTGTTCATCCATTTTGCAATATATTCAACTCCGCCTTTGCCGGTACCAAGCCCGGATGAAAAAGGAGGAGGGGAATCAGTAACAAGCTTGCTAAAAACCTGGGCTCAGCTGGCCATGCTGATAGTACCCTGTGAAGGCTCCTGATCCAGAGATACAGGATGAGTAGCGTTTGTACTCAATGTTAGGAGCAGCTGCACATGGTGTCTGTTCCTCATTTCAGAGGCACCCATGTATTTTGGAGCTATGTCAGCCTGCCACTGAGTAGTGCTCCCAGTCTCAATGACAAAGGCAGAAGCATTCTACTTCACCCAGACCCTAATATGATTGAGTGGAGATAAGGAAGAAGAAGAAAATATATTCAACCTCCCTATCTCATTTTAAATAAACAACTAAGGAAGCTACTCAGACCAATCTCATCAAAATAGATAGCGAAAATACCAGATTAGCAACAAATTGGAAAAGTAACAATTAAAAAATATTTTAATAATTGTTTCGTAATTCAAAAATGGAACAAATAATAAAAATTTCAAGTTCCTATCTTAAAACCTACTTGGAAGTTTGAGAAAAACAATCAGAAAGCTGATCTAAAATGTTAAAATATCATCATATCTATATTTTCTTATAATTTTTTACCATTCTTTAAAAATAAGTTTTATTCTTTCGAAATAAATTCTGATCCATATATCTATATTAATAAAATGGAAATTTCATAAGTTGACATCACTAAAAACTTTCGTTACAATGCATCAATTTCAACCAAATTTTCAACATTTATGTAAAACGAGATGGAGCAGGTTTTGCTTAACATCAAAATATATTTCCTAACATTAACATGCGTAACTTCGCTGTTATCGATTAAATACAAAAAAAAATCAACAGAGTTAATTTTATTTATATATAAATACAAAATTAAATTTCAACAGAGTTAATTTTTTTACATACTAGCTAATAATCTCAATCTAAAAAATATTCAAAACAAGCAATTTTAAGATAACACCATATGTAAAACAGTCGGCCAAGAAAACAACAACGATATTACATCTTTCTCACATATTCACACACAATCTTGATTAATAATTAAAACTAATCTTTAACATTGTTTATTATACTTCAACTTTTATTTCTACATTTGTTTTTAAATACCCAATTGTTTTATCATGTTTCTAATTTCGCCTAACAAATATACAAATTTATAGTGACCAACATATGCAAATTTTATCTTTGTTTTTATTTAACTTGATATCGTAAACATAACATCCATTGTAAGCATTTTTCTGTTCACCTTCCGTGGTTTCTCTTTTCTCTGATAGTTTTTAGGTGTAGTATATTTTCTTATTACTAGACTACAAACATTCCCTCGAGAAAAACCTGGGCGAAGCCGGGTACATCCGCTAGTATATATATATATATATATATATGTCATAATTTGGATAATGACCAAGAGATATAATTTATTTTCGCCATAATTAGTATGCTAAATGTAAACATAAGTTTTGAATGTCAAATATAGACATAAAATATTGTTGATGCATTCTAAATAGCTATAAATATCTTTAAAATAAACTGATACTTCCATATAATAAGTATCTTGTACAAAATAAATGGTCCCTGAAGGGAGTCCCTCAAGCCTGCTGAACGGTTGCGCCCTTCCATTCGACCACGACAGATACGACATATACAGGGTGATCCAAAAGTCCCGCACAACTTTAAAAATTAATAACTCCGCGAATATTTGCGCTAGAGCAATGCGGTAAACACCATTGTGGTCAGGGTGCAATGGGATTTTTTATGGCAAATAATGAAAAAATCGAAATTGTATTTAGTTACAATTTTATTCGCCAGATGGCGCACTACCAGAATCAGAGATTCAGCGGCCAAATTGTTTTATAAATTGAAAAATATAACTGATCGACACATATTTTTCCTTTTTGAATACCAGGAAAGAACCCTAATAATATCAAATAACAAATTAATAAAACACCACTTCGCCAAAAGTATGAAGAATTGGTTAACGATTTTTAAATACAATCAGAGATATGTAAAATAGGTAAATGCAAATTAAAACATGTAGCAAAATAAAATTGGAATTTTAGATACGGTTTGTTTCCGAAGATAATAAATTTCTAATATTTTTAATTCAACTCTCTCTCATACTGTACACAATTTTAAAAAATGTGTCCCCTCAAATAAAAATATTTTTTAAATAGACCTTTTGCGTTGAAAAACGTGGTAGTAAAATCATTTTGTATTATTTTTTGCACAAATTTTCTAAAGTTATTGGTGTACAGAAAATATTCCTTATGCTATTTCTTCTAATGAGAGAAAAGCGGAAAACTAAACATAAGGGGAAAAATTGTGTATACCAGTGTTATTCGTGAAGTTATAACACTCTGGTTTGCACGATATTATATGTGAGCAAATGACAAACAAAATATTACTGTTCACAAAAAAAAAGAGTCAAGATTTGAGGACAGCATTTATTATCCCCATAACCTAACACAAAGAGCTGCAAAATATTGGTAGATAATATAATACATGGCAGCTTACATAACACATTAGGTAACTGCCTTCTCTCTTGTATTAGGTCACAATCCTTGCTCAATGTGGCACCCTTCATTCTCAATCACCGCCTGCAGACCATAAATGACAGAATGGACAGCATTAAATAACATATCTGTTGAAATTGATAAAACGTTCCATCTGATAGAAGCCTTCAACATGGCCAATGTGGTAGGCCAGCATCGATAAATACACGATTTAATGTACCCCCATAAACAAAAATCGCAAGACGTCAAGTCTGGTGATCTTGGAGGCCACTGGTATATAAAGTGGCGACTTATCACACGATTTTCAAAGAACGTATTCTTCAGCAATTGTTTGGCACCTCGGGAGATATGAGGAGGTCCTCCAACTTTCATGAATGTTATTTCGCTTAGTGCTTTTTCCCTGCAATATGGGAATACCCTTTTCTCTCAAAGGTTGAACATAACGTTCACCAGTTACAAAAACGGTTTTAAAAGTTTTTCCATTGATTTTTCAAAGAGAAATGGCCCAATAATAAATGAGGAAGTGAACCCACACAAAACTGTAACTCTAGGCTGATAAAGTGGCATTTCTGTAAAAATCCTAGGGTTTTCTGTTGCCCAAAAGCGGCTGTTTTGAATGTTAAATTCTCCGTTTAGAGAAAAGTGAGAATCATCTGTCCACAGAAAATTCGAAAGCCAGTTTTCATCAATATCAATTTGCCGGAATACCCATGCAGCGAATACTTGACGCATCTTAAAATCTCCAACTTTCAGCTCGTGAAATCTTTGAATTTTGTATGGGTACACACACTAGAGACATTAAGTGAAGTCTCTTCGGATATCAAATCATACTCGACGATTTTAATGCCAAAAGTTCAACTTAGGGATCATCTGTTCAGGATAACAAAGGTCACCGACCTCGACCTTATACCATTAAATAAGGGAGAGAACACCTATCTATCCAAGTCCACAGGCACAGAATCCGCAATCGACATCACAGCGATAAATTTCAACATCGCACCCACAACACAATGGAAAATCCTGAGAGGTGCAATCAGTGACCACAGACCAATTTTAACAACCCTAAACTTCAAAATTAAGAATGTCCAACAGAATAAAAGAACATGGAACTTTAGGAAGGCCGACTTGAAAAATATCACAGAAAAGCTTGAAGAACTGTGCAACGAAAAATTGAATTACAGAACGCTTGACAAAAACTTGGAATACTTCTCTTCGAATATATCAAAAGCTGCAAAAGCATCGATACCTAGAAGGAGACGTTAGACCTGTGGATACCTTACTGGAAGGACCACAACATCGAGGCAATGATTGCAGAAAGAGACAATATCAATGAACTTCTTTAAAAAATAAAACAGAAGAAAAAAGAAAGAAACACATTGAAATTAGTCACAAAATAGAACAAGAAATTTGGATATGCAAACAAGAGAAAAATGGCAGAATTCTGCGAAAAAATGGATCCAAGAAAGGACAGCCAACACTGGAATATGATTAAAGTGTTAGAAAACAATCAAAACCAACACCAATCCTCCAATACTCTAACCGATATGAATAGAACAGCGAGAACGAGAACAAACAGATAGCTAACATAATTGCTGTATATCTTTCAAGCACTTCCACACTCAAATATACGAATGAAGACAGGACTCTAAAAATAATATAAACCAGTTAGTTAAACACAAGCAAGAAAATTCCATCAACAAGATATTTTCTCGAGAAACTTCACACTGAATGAGCTAAACTCATCAATAAAAAAATCCAAGAGGTCACCAAAAGATAATCTAATCTTTGGTCAAATGATTAAACACTTTGAAGACAAAGCTGATAAACAACTCCTAAGAATACTGAACATTTCATGGTAAACTGGTAAACTACCAAAGAATTGGAAGATATAAATTACTGTGCCAATACTGAAACCAAACAAAGATGCCAAGGAATCCAAGAACTATCGGCAAATTGTTCTCACCAGCATACTTTATAAAATAACAGAACGGATTATCCACTCTAGGCTCATAGTCTGGCTCACTAACAATAATAAAATAAACTTCTACCAAACTGCCTATAAATCCCAGCACTGTACGACTGATCAACTGTTCTACTTCTGTCAATCAATAATATATTCTTTCCAGGAAAAACCGCCAAAGAAGAGCACGGCTATATTCCTTGATATGACCTCAGCTTTTGATCGAGTGTGGAGGGAGAAATTACGTGAAAAGCTGCACAACATCGGAGTAAGAGGAAAGACCTTAACCTGGATTGCAGACTTCTTAAGGGGAAGAAGGCTAAAGGTTTGAGTCAATGGAGAATTTTCCAAGGAAGGAAGAACTTGGGCTTGTGTACCTCAAGGATCTGTGCTCAGTCCTCTACTCTATCTGCTATATATTAACGACATCCATCCTTACCTCACTGAAGACACAAAGGTTGTCTGTTATGCAGACGATATAGCCATATGGCACACAAGTAGCAGCATAGAAAAATCGTGAAAAATACTGAACACATCAATAAGAGGACTGGAGAAGTGGGCAATGGAACTCCAAATGACCATAAACCCAATAAAACCAAACCTATGCGTCTTCTCCACTGACAGGGAAAAAGGCATAAATATAACCACAAAATAAGCATAAACAAACAAATAATTGATAAAATTAGAAATCCAAAATACCTAGGTGTGATACTGCAGTCCTGGATCTTTCCAGTTGGTCTCGAGGACCACGCCATCACCATCTCCTAAGCGGCGAAGTACGCGATCTACGTATTCATCGTAGATCGCAAAATGCGTTGTGTCGCTGGAGACCTACTGGCGATTCTCCACCAAACTCTGCAGCGCTGGCAGAGGCGTCATATTCATTGTACATAATGTATATAATGCATATTATCTTTTTTTAAATAGTGCAGACTGTGCACTTTGCATGTATTGACAAGATGTCAATAAAATTATTTTAACTGTCATTGATGAGGAATTGGAATTTTCAAAACACATAATTAGCACCTCAAATAGAGCTACCAGAAAACTAAACATTCTGAGATGGCTATGTGGAACAAATTGGGGAGAAAAATCCAGAATTCTCAGAACAACATATATCACCTTAATAAGGCCGATAATGGAATATGCAACACCGGTCTGGGCTCCCTCAAGCTCATCACTAAAAGTAAGACTAGACAGTGTTCAAGCAAAAGCGGCCAAAATAATCACTGGTGCTGTTTCATCCACCAACAATGAGAAAATTCAGAGAGAATATGTTCTAGACCTACTCGCTCGAAAGCAGAAGATAAAATAAAAACAACTTGGATCGGCACTTCGGAAACGAAGAACCAGAGGACGAGAATTCTCTGACCACTTGTGGTTTGGTGGATCCGCCCTTTTCTGAGAATGAGGTGAAACTGACGGCTTTCAAGTTCGGGAAAAGGAAATCTCCTGGTCCCGAAGGGATCGATAACACGGTCGTGAAAGCCCTGTTAAGAATGCACCCATCAGTTCTTGCCAGGTTTTTAAATAGGTGCCTGGACACTGGTACTTTTCCTGAGGCATGGAAGGTTGCCCGAGTAGTCATTCTCGAAAAGTCTGGTAGAAAGGGTAATTCTCCTAATGATTATCGTCCGCTTTCTTTACTAGTGTGTCTAGGTATGGTCCTGGATAGCCTACTAGCTCAGCGACTGAAGCACTGGCTAGAGAGTAATGAGCTCCTTTCCTCTTTCCAACATGGTTTTAGGGAAGGGAAGTCCACAACCACAGCTCTGAACGAGGTGTTAGAGGGGGTTGAGATGGGCTTAAATAAGGGTGCTTGAGTTCTTCTCGTGGCCCTGGACATTGATGGCGCGTTCAACTCCGTGAGCTGGAACAAGCTGATGAGAAATTTAATGGACATGGGTTGTCCTGATAATTTGTGCAGCTTGGTTCGTGACTTCCTGAGGGATAGACGGCTTAGCCTCAGTTTTGGTGGGCGGAAGTTGGAAAGAAACTGTGCTAGTGGTTGCCCCCAGGGCTCTTGCTGCGGACCTATTCTGTGGAATATCCTGGTAAACACCGTTTTCCAGGAGGAGCTCCCTGAGGGAGCCAGGCTGGTTCTCTATGCTGACGACCAGTTCCTCATCATTGAGGCTGCTTCGAGAGCGAAGGCTGAGAAGTGTGTTGAAGCTTCTCTCCAAATCCTTCTCGAACTGAGCCCATGACTCTGGCCTTAAGTTCAATGTCTCCAAAACTAAAGCCCTCAGCTTTAAGCCTAGGGACATAAGAACTAAAAGGAAAGAGCACAAGCTGGCTATCCGGATGAAAAGACGGAGGGTAGCGTTGGTCAATAGGATGACCATCCTGGGGGTGGTCATTGATGACAAGATGGGTTGGCAATACCAGGCGGAGGAGATGGTGGCGAGAGGCAGGGAGGCGTTGTGCAGGCCTGTCCTGGTTGGCTCTCAACAGGGGGGGGGGGGAAGGAGGGCACTATTTTTAGGAACCTCTGCCTCTTCAGTGTCGAGCCAATCTTGCTATAACAGGGATCAGAAGGTGGCAAAAACTCTAGAGAGCGTGCAGAGGACAGCGGCACTCAGAATCACAGGGGGATATCGCACTACCAGCAGTGAGGCCTTTTTGGTCCTCGCTGGGCTTATTCCCCTGGGATTGAAACTAGAGGAGGAGACCATCAGACAGAAGAATTGAGAGAACAGGAAAGATGCCCTGGGACTTGAAGCGGGTGCCCTGGAATGGAAGAGGGACCCAAGGAAGCCACCGCAGTGGTTGCCAAAGTGGAATTGGAGTCCTGGACGGCCGACAGGGATTGGCACGTAGGTTTTCACTGATGGTAGTAAGTCTGGACCCAATACTGGAGCTGGAGTAGTGATTTTCACTAATGGAGAGCTGATATTCCAAGAAAGCTTAACACTCAGAGTGGACGAATTGGTCTTTTCAGCCGAGCTTGTTGCGATCAGGGTGCCCTCAGAGTGTGTGCCGAGAAGAACTTCAGCCCGGACCGCCTCTATTCAGATTGTATGTCGGCCCTCGTCGCCATCAATCTGGTGAAAGGGCAACTCGCGCATCAAATAATCCAAGAGCTGGAGATGATAACGCGGGCTCCGGAGCTCCATTGGGTTAGGGGACACAGCCTCATCGAAGGTAATGAGCTCGCAGACAGGCTCGCTAAGGCAGGATGCTTTAGAGGTAGATCACTGAGGACCCCAGTGACCAAGAAAGAAGTTTATAGGAGGATCAGGGGACACGTCCAGGACTTATGGTTGGACAGATGGAGGAACAGTGTGAAGGAGAGAGAGGTATTCAATGGGGTAACAACACCCAAGTACCTCTGTAAGGTAATGTCCCACAAACTCATTAGGGTAGTTCGGGACATGGGCCCTTCCCCAAGTCTCCACAGATTTAAAATTAAGAGAAACCCTGATTGCGTCTATGAAGAAAGGGATGTGGATGCACGCCACTACGTCTTGGATTGTACAAAGGTAGTGGGTGTGCAGGAAGAAAGAAGGAGAGCGAGGGGCGCGGTCGAGTGAACAGAGTCAACCGGGGGCCGCCTCCCCGCGGTCCCTGCTGGACACAGTAGATAGTTTCCTCTTTTGCTGTGATTAAAGGCCACTGGTATAGAAATCCTTCCAGACACGCTGTCTGGGAGGTGGTGTTTCCAGGTACAATGTCCAAGCACTAGCTTGGATACCGTTACTTGGCTTATGAATTGAACAGAATAGCAGCGAAGGGCATGCTTCGGATTCCGGCTCGTGGACCGAAAGGTCTGGGTGGCCATCTGCTTCTAGGGTGTACCAACTGTGCTTAGGTGGGATCCACCAGTTCTTGTTTATTTTTGTTTTGGCCACTGTTTCTATTTTTTTAAAGTAAGTTTATTTTTCTGTAGCAAGGGTTCTTTTGTGCCTTTTATCGCTAGCGCATCAGCAGCTTCATTGCCTTCAATGCTAACATGTAAGGGTATCCACTGAAGGTGAATTTTTGAGGTATTGAGAGTTTTTGGAGATAACCAATTATGTTCCTGCTTACTTTGTCTCTAAGTTCCCTTGTGTGACTCAAGTGTTGTATGGCACTTCTACTATCAGTAAGAATCCATATATCGTGATGTTTAGTGTTTCTGATGGAATTTAAGGCTTCATAGATGGCTATAAGTTCTGATCTGAAAACTGAGCAAAAATATGGGTTTCTTCTGTTTATTTTCTCATTGCCATTTGTGGTTTTAATGAGAGAGTCACTGTCAGTTTGTCCCAACTCGTCTCTGCTACCATCGGTATAGATAGTTATTACATTTTTTTTGGAATTTTATATTAATTATTTCTAATGATAATTGTTTTAAGTATTCTGGATTTTGGTATTGTTTGTTGGTGGGTTCATTTAAAGTGGCATTAAAAATGACATTTTGTTAGTGATTCGTATGGAGATTATTAGGGCAGGTATTTCGAAGACCTGTAATAATTCTAGCTGCATTTAGTTGTATCCTTTCCAGTGATTTCGATTTGTTTCAGATGCTGTACCATAAATTTGATATCCATATTCCAAAGATAGGTCTCATTAGAAGAGATGTGTAAGTTAATTTTAGTGTTGTTGCTTCAGCTCCCCACTCTTCCTGAAATATATTTCAGGATTTTCAGTCGGTCTCTTCCTTTTCTAACAACTCCTTCAATATGTTTACTGGAGTTCATTTCTGGAAACAGGGTGTAGCCAAGATATTTAGGATGTTTATTATATTGTAATTGTTGTTCTTTCAAAAAAATTTTGGCCTTATTTCGTATAGTTTCTTATCGGTAGTAAAAAGACAGGTTTGAGATTTTTGGGGGTTAAATTCTAATTTATGTTTATTAGCAAATTTTCTAGGTGGAGAAGAGTCTTGTTCAAATCTCTTTCAGCTTTTTTCCAGTTAGTGTTGCTGCTTCATAGAATAATGTCATCAGCGAAAAGTCCAATATTGGTTTTATGTGAAAAATTTTCTTCTATGCCTACAATAAATAGGATGAAGAGATTTGGGCTAAGGACTGATCCTTGTGGTAATCCTTGATACAATTTGAAGGTTTTAGATAGAGTGCCATTATATTTGACCCTGATGTATCTATTTTAAGGGAATCATTTATTCAAGTAATAGCTTTTCCACCAAATTTGAAATGTTTGTATAATTTTGTAATTAACTTGTTTTTCCATACCCCTTATCAAAAGCTTGTGTAAGGTCTATAAAAGCAGCTGTTGTGTGGTTAAATGGTTTTCTGTTTGTGCATCTTTTACCTTTTGTGTGAAAAATAAGAGTTGGTCTATTGTCCCATGTTTTTTCCTAAATCCATATTGTTCTTCTGGTAAGAGATTTCTTGTGTCGGGGTGGTAGGTGAGTCGTCTGATTATAATATTTTCCATTAAATTTCAGCAAATACTTGTGAGGAAGATAGGTCGGTAGTTTTTTGGGTCATCAGCAGATTTTTCAAGTTTTTAAATGGGAATTATTGTTGCATTTTTACAGTCTTGAGGCAATTTTCCAGTTTTCCAGGAGTTATTGAAAATATTAAGAAGTCTTTCTTTGCCAATTTTGCCCAAGTTTGATATCATTCGGCCATGGATTCCATCTGGCCCAGGAGTCTTGATTAGGTCAGTGTTTTCTAATGCATAAGCTAGCTCTTTCATATTGATTTTTTTCATGGAAATTATTATGAGTGCTGGTGACATTTTTACAGTCATGAATAATCCTTCGGGCCTTTGTTTCAACCTTGATTTTACTTCCTTTTTGATATGAATTACCTAAAAGATTGGTAGCAATTTTGTCATTAGTTGCTGGTGTACCATCTGTATTCTTAATCATATTAGTTTTTTCGGTTTGTGACAGGGATCTGTCAATTTGTTTTGCCAAATTCCAAAGTTTTGTATTTGTGTTTCTTGGGTTCAGGTTTTCACAAGTTTGTTTCCATTTTTCCCATTTCACATTTACGTATAATCTTTTTATTTTCGCATTCACAATGTTCAGTTCAGTTCTACAATTTGTTTGGTTTTGGGTGCTCTTTTTTGTAGTTCATTTCTTTTAGTTATAAGTGTTTGAATATTTTTTGCCTGGTATGTATAATTTGGAATCCATTTCTTAGTATTACGTCTTGGTATTGAAACTGTGGCTGCTTTAATAATGGTGTTTTCGAAAGATATCCAATTAGCCTTTTTGAAGTTCCAGAATTTTTCTTAATTGAGCTGGTTTTGGTCTTGGTACTAATTCATATCAAATTAGGCGAATGATCACTTCCAATACTTTTTAATATTTGCTATTTGCATTTGTGGAAAATGTCAGGATAGTAAAAACTTATATCAAGGGCTTGTGCAATATTATAGCTGTAGGAATGATGGGTAGGATTCCCATTATTTAAGCACATGATTGCATTGTCGTCAAATATGTTTGAAAGTATTTTGCCTCTTGGGTTTGGCGTGGAACATCCCCATAGTTGATGTTTGGCATTAAGGTCACCTACAATAAGAGTTGTCTGTAAGAAATTGAGCCATTGTTCCATCGTCAATAAGTGTATTGTTTGGAGGGTGATACATATTGTATATGTTGATGGCTTTGTTTTGATTGAGGTAGACTTTGATATCTTGGGCCTCGAGGTCTAATGTGTTTGAAATATTAACGGATATGTCCTCATAGTACAAATTCTTGATTAAAAATGCTAGGCCACCCCCTTTAACAGCATATACAGATGGATCTTCAGACCTTACCCTGAGTAATGGAGCGGCCGGAATTAACATAATACTGCAAGATGGAACGCACATCAAATATCAAAGAAGGAGCAGGATAGATATCGTCAAACTTCACTTGTGAATTGACAGCTATCTGAAAAGCCCTTGATGTATGCCTTAACCAACCATCCCTGCATCAAGCAGAAGGAAATTTAATATACAGCGACTCCATATCCGCTCTAGAAGCAATTCAGAAGGGCAATACTAAAATCACACAGAAAATACACTCGTTACTTACCCCACTGGAACCATTGGAGAATAACTGCCTTCTACAGTGGATCCCTGCCCATGCTGGGATCGGGGGTAATGAAATGGCATTTGAATTAGCAAAGGGAGCCAGAAAGTTGAGCCAAAGGAAAGAACAAATGTCATTATTTGACGCTGATTCTTTGTCAAAATGCAAGATAATTAAACAATAAATAAGAAAAGATCAAAATGCGAAATAAACTCGGGAGAGAAAAATGACAAAAACTATAACAAGACTTAGAACAAAACACTATAAAGGAATGACAATACATCCATATGGCACAATAACCTATAGGGCATGCAACAATTGTCCTGGTGTGGAACTTACACCTACCCACATATTCTCATAGCCAGCAATGGCCGCAGCCTTGCAGAAATTTGACATAGACCCAGAGCAGCAGCTTTACACACCCAAGGTAGTGGACATTGCTGCTGCTGTGATGGAGATGCATGGATACATCTGAGGCTCTTTATTGGACACGACAACAACAACGGCATTCCAGAGTAAAATAAATTATCAGAGATAGATACATATTTTTCAAATGAATCAAAATAAATATAATCGATACTGAGAGAGAGTTGAATTAAAAATATCAGAAATTTATTATCTTCGGAAACAAACCGTATCTAAAATATCATTTTTTTTTTTTGCTGCATGTTTTAATTTGCATATACCTATTTTACATATCTCAGATTGTATTTAAAAATCGTTAACCATTTCTTCTAACTTTTGGCGAAATGGTGTTTTATTAATTTATCATTTGATATTATTAGGGTTCTTTCCTGGTATTCAAAAAGTAAAAATACGTGTCGTTCAGTTATAATTTTCAATTTATCAAACAATTTGGCCGCTGAATCGCTGATTCTGGTAGGGCGCCATCTAGCGAATAAAGTTGTAACTAAAATCAATTTCGAATTTTTCATTATTTGTCATAAAAAATCCCATTGCATCCTGAACACAATGGTGTTTACCGCATTGCTCTAGCGCAAATATTCGCGGAGTTATTAATTTTTAAAGTTGTGCGGGACTTTTGGATCACCCTGTATATATATATATATATGAATATATGAATATATGAATATATATGAATATTTTGTTGTTGTTGTTAGATAAAGGGTTGATAAGACAAAGGATCGATAAGATAAAGGGTTGAGGTGCAGTCGTGATAAAAAAAAAGATAATTATTCACCGTCAAGTAGCTTTTATTTTAAATTACTTGAGGAAAGATTACACATTAGTTATATTCACATTATATAGAATTTATAAAGTTAATCCTATATTAGTGATTTAAAAGGATAGATATGTTAACTACGCATATTTACAACAAAACTATACAACAAAACTGAAAGTCTTTCTAAAAACGATGATAACAAAAGTAAAATTATCAATGAATAAAATAAAATATATATTTTTTAAAATATAGAAATATTTGAGTTTGTATATTATATAATATATATATTGTCACGTGGAAAATTAGGAAAGACAAGCTTCGGGATAACACAGCAATTTATTTAAGACAAGAACAAACTATAAATGTGATAAAACAAAAGATAAGCAATGAGGGAAATTTACAGAGTAGCAAAATATGAAAATGATACTCTGTTAATAAATAATAAATACTTTGCTACAATATTATACATATTTTATTCAAATAGTTCATAGTTATATTATCCACAAAATATGACACAATAAAAAAATGTTGCAAATAATAGCATTGTCATCGCAAGAAAGCAAGTTGAAATAATGACGAAATGGTCAAATCAAAATAAAAGGCCTTTATAATACTTTTTTTAAATGAGCGTATAAGGTAGCAATTGTCATCATAAATATTAAGAGAATAGATTTAAAATTAATTTAAACATTATATATTGATATATAATTAGCTTTTTCATATTCATCTAAAGGAGGACGGTGGAAGGATGGTCTAAACCGTTGGTTTTCGACCGCTACGGTTCGATTCCCGCATTGGGCACTTTTTTCTGATAAAAAAAAAAATGTTCCAATGGCCCCCAATTCTTGCAAAAGTCCAACCCCACCAGCGAGTGCAAGTAATCAAACGGGGCTCTGGCATATTTGTGAGTGAAAAGTCGAACTGCTTTTCACATGTGTAGACATGTGGTGCACTTACAGTAAAAGCAGTCGCCTATTTCTACCCACCATGATTATCATGGCCTGTACCATGTGTACTAGGGATAAACAACATATTCATCTACATTAGGTAGAGTTAAAAATTAGTGAAACATAATCTCTCACTTATACTTTACTAGTCGAATGACCCGGGCAACGCCCGTGTTTTACCCGATTGAATGTTTTGATTCAAATACTATTTTTTACAATTATAAATTGGCGCCTTAAATAAATGCATATTTTAGTTAATAACTATAGCCTATGTGCTTTATCTGTCTATGTACTGTTGGCTTCCGTAGGCGTCTCTTACTGGGAAAAAGAAAGAGAGGATTCCATTTGGTTATTAACTAATATATGCATTTATTTAAGGAGCGACCCGCTTCAACACAATAGTTACAGAAATGGGGGGGGGGGGGGGGACAAAGGTGGCGTGATCGTAGCCAACCAATAGGAGGGCGCCATTCCAAAAAAAAAAGCAAACCGTGACAGAGGCCACGCATGACGCTCGTAACTGTATATAGATTTGATTTTTTACTATTGGTTTTTCATGTGTTAAGCGTATTTACGCAATTTTGGCCTTAAATACCCATTTCTTGGTTTCTCAAGAAGCCACTGGGACCAAAAAACTTTTTTGGTTGCAGTGGTACAGCCTACTCCAAGCTGACGAGCGCCAACAGCGTGAAACGCGTTCGTGGATGGCTTTTATTGATTTATCAAGAAATTGGGTTGGCCAAATATCAGGGAACAGGCTAAATCAATGTTTAGTTGATTTCTGTTCCACTAGATGGCGCTCTGCCTTCTGAAAAGGACATGTGCTCCTGGGTAGGATATGCCTTTTTTTATTTTTAATATCAACACCTGACCTTTTTATTTTTTTCTATTATTTTTTCATACTTTATTTTTGTCTCTTATTAAAGAAAAACTATTGAGGCTTAGAATTTTCTGTTATTCTAAAAACCATTTGTAAAACAAAGAGAGGCTAATTTTCTAGCAGTTTCATATTAACCAAATTGTTTTTGTAGATCTCTAATCATTTAAATTCTTTACAAAACCAATATAAATTGTTTCAGAAAACTTAATATACATTTTTAGTAAATTAAATTTAATTGCCATCTATCGTTAAAATTTTACACAAATAAATTTACTGGCAATGCGTTTCTTTTAAATATCATCAAATATTATCTCTACAGACCTTACTGCAATTATATGAGTTATTGAATGAGAGGGCTTGGCTCATCATACTCCAAACCAATCCAATAGAATAGTAGAGCGGTCTAGAGATTAATTTGGCGTAACCGCTGAGAGGGTTCACTACTGATGAGCCAAGCCCTCTCATTCAATAACTCATATCATTGCCGTAAGGTCTGTAGAGATAATATTTGATGATATTTAAAAGAAACGCATTGTTAGTAAATTTATTTGTGTAAAATACATTTTTAGGCCCAAATTTTATATTTCTAATCTTTATTTAACACTATAAAGCTAATTTATGTATGTTTATTTTCCAAAATATCTTAGCTACCAGATTTCCTTACAAGTAAATTAATCACTTTTTGTATCTCTCTCAGTAAAATTAAGTTTTCTAGCCTAGATCGATGTTTTCTGTTGTTTTTATTTTTGAAGCAGACGACTAGTCATTCTTGAAATTCTTGAGACGAGGTCGTTAAAATGTTTGCAGGGCAGCCGACTGTGTGCAATAATTACCCTTCGTAATTAATCCAGCGGCCTATCTAAATTACTGCAATTTTATTAGGCCTAGCTGCTCTCAGTGAAACTGAAGAGAAAAAAAAAGTCCATTTAAAAGCCCCATGTTAATGATTTGGCGGCCATTGTTGAAGTTCATTAGGTTTTTACTGTCTCATTATCGGCTCTATTGGCCCCGATTGGCAATTAACCGATAGCTTTTTCCACAAGTGACGCATTTTTATGGTTAATTGTGGCGCTTGGTAATGGCGTTTAGCTGATCCAGCCTCTATTCATCAGTATCGAGGTGCATGGATTCCTTTTGCAGATTCTACTGTTTAGTTTATAGCAGATATGTACATTCCTGAAATCTCTGATAAACATTTATCATTATCAATTGTTAATTTATTGCTATATTTGTATATTTTCATAACCAATAAATCTTATTTAATTGATAATATCTGTTAATAATTATATCATCTATCATTTTTTTATCTTCTTTCGTTAACGCGAGTCGTTTATTGTTATACCTAGATAACGTTAATTTTAAACACATAATTCTGTAGAGATAATATTAATATATACAGTTATCAGCGTCATAATCAAGCAACAATTCTTAATCAATTCTGTCACATTTTGCTTTGTAAATGGAATAAATACCCAAATATGGCCATTTCTCATAACCATCGGGTGGTTCAGTGGTAGAATGCTCGCCTGCCACGCGGGCGGCCCGGGTTCGATTCCCGGCCAATGCATTTTTTTATTTTTTATTTTTCTTACAATTTTTAAAACTCATTTATATATTATACTAGCCGAATGACCCGATTAAAAGTTTTTATTTAAATACTATTCGTTACAATTATAAATTGGCGGCGTGGATGTCACTCTTGTGAAACGTCCCGCTCCAAACTTTGTGTCTGAGAAGCGATATTTTTATAGAAAGATGATCTGGCTTTTGTTTTCTGCTCGAATGAATGTTTTTCTGTTAGAATTTTGTTCCTGCGTACAAAATAATGAGCTGGTTTCACCCGTGGTCTCTGCTTTTTGGAATTTTTCCCGATATAATTTTGTATCTGATAATCTTACATGATACAGCAATATCGACATCATCATTTTCTGACTAATAATATATAGTTTTAATAATTGATTTATATATTTTTTTAAATAGCCTATCGTCTTCCCCGTATTTTTTTTACCTATGTATGGAAATTTTGGTTTGAATTAGTGAACTACTGCGAATTTGTAAACCGGACATACAAACCAACAAACAAACAAACAAACAAACATACAAACATTCATTTTTATATATATAGAAGATGCTAGCCGAATGACCCGGGCAACGCCCGTGTTTTACCCGATTGAATGTTTTTATTCAAATACTATTTGTTACAATTATAAATTGGCGCCTTAAATAAATGCATATCCTAATCCTAATCAATCAGTCATAGGCCGCCCTGTCACGGATGCGCGCGCACAGGGAGGTCACGTGCTCGCCGGCAGCCAACGGGCGCGCGCCGCCGGTTGGAGGGGGGGGCGGGGGCATTACGTCACTCAACAACGACAGTCACCTACGCGCCAACGATGACACGTGATCGTAGCCGTCCAATAGGAGGGCGCCGGCCATCCGTGACAGAGGCGGCCTATGACTGATTGATTAGGATTAGGATATGCATTTATTTAAGGCGCCAATTTATAATTGTAACAAATAGTATTTGAATAAAAACATTCAATCGGGTAAAACACGGGCGTTGCACGGGTCATTCGGTTAGTATATAATATAAATGAGTTTTAAAAATTGTAAAAAAAAATACATCGGCCGGGAATCGAACTCGGGCCGCCCGCGTGGCAGGCGAGCATTCTACCACTGAACCACCGATGCTTTAAAAAAATGGCCATATTTAGGTATTCATTCCATTCCGGATTAGTCCGCGTAAAAAAAAGTTCTTCAAATGAAAAAAAGAAATAGCCAAAAATACTAATCAAAATGCAGCCGAAAATTTTCCTCAGGTTTATAAAAAGCGACATGCAAAATTTGGTACCAATTGGTTCAGTAGTTTTTGAGTTTATCGCGAAACAGACAGACAGACAGAAATTGACTTTTATATATATAGAGATAGAGATAATATAAATGAGTTTTAAAAATTGTTTTAAAAAAATGCATCGGCCGGGAATCGAACCCTGGCCGCCCGCGTAGCAGGCGAGCATTCTACCACTGAACCACCGATTCTTTAAAAAAATGGACATATTTAGGTATTCATTCCATTCCGGATTAGTCCGCGTAAAAAAAGTTCTTCAAATGAAAAAAAGAAATAGCCAAAAATACTAATCAAAATGCAGCCGAAAATTTTCCTCAGGTTTATAAAAAGCGACATGCAAAATTTGGTACCAATTGGTTCAGTAGTTTTTGAGTTTATCGCGAAACAGACAGACAGACAGAAATTGACTTTTATATATATAGAGATAGAGACAAGAATGACATCCACGGCGCCAATTTATAATTGTAACGAATAGTATTTGAATAAAAGCATTTAATCGGGTAAAACCCGGGCGTTGCCCGGGTCATTCGGCTAGTTTGATAATAAATAGCATAAGACACATATTGACAAAAAAGTATTATTACAAAATTTTAGCAATAGATGGCAATTGAAATTATAATTGTAATTCTATCTTATACTTATATATTCATTAAAATCTACATGCATTTTTACCTAACATAAACATTTTCATAAAATAGTAACAACAATGATTCATAGAGGGCGCGACTTTGTTTACAGCGGTAGCGGTAATTTCTAAACATTCCATCAGATACAATGGAGTTGACTAGAGAAAGTTTACACGCCATGATCTTTTATGATTAAAAAAGTAATTTAACTTCTAAAGAATCCCATGAAATATTTATGAAAGCTTTAGAAGATAAATCTTCTATTAAAACATTTTTTAATTGGTTTAATGAATTTAAATTAGGAAAAACCAACCTTGAAGATGAATCTCGTTCAGGTCGACCACCAACAGCAGTGACCCAAGAAAAAATTGAGCTGGTAAGATTTTTACTTAGAGAAGATCGAAGAATTACGTATCAGCAGTTAGAGAAAAGTGTGGACATTGGATCGGCAGCAATCAACACCATCATTAATGATCATTTAAAATACAGAAAACTTGTTAGTATATGGGTACCTCACAGCTTGACTGAAAACCAAAAACTTGGTCGCGTTAAATGGTGTAATTTCATGTTGAAAAAATTTGAAGAAGGCAAATCAAAGACTGTTTTAAATATTATTACAGGTAACAAAACTTGGATTTACAATTTTTATCCAGAAACAAAACAGCAATCTACTCTTTGGTGCTCTTCAAAATCATCTCTTCCTAAGAAAGTTCGCAGAGCTCGAAGTGTTGGAAAACAAATGGTCGCTTGTTTGTTTGTTTTTTTGTTTTTTTTTTTTTTATAAAAAGTGGTTTCATTGATATTGTAAAGTTAGAAGATCGAAATACAGTTAATAGTGACTGGTATACAACAAAATTCCTCCCAACCGTATTTGAAAAAATCAAGCAAAGCAGACCTAGAGTTTAACTTAGAGGAGTCCTTCTTCACCAAGACAATGCAAGATCGCACACCTCAACACAAACATTAGACTTTTTAGACAACTCTGGTGTCCAATTAGTCACTCATCCACCATATCCACCAGATCTAGCACCTTGTGACTTTTTTTTAATTTCCAAAAGTTAAGTTATTGTTGAAAGAGATAAAATTTGACACTGATGATGAAGCACTGCAAGCCTTTATCAATGCCGTAAATTCCATCCCCGAAGATGACTGGTGTAAGTGCTTCGATAATTGGTTTTCACGGATGAAATCTTGCATAAGTTCTGAGCGTGAATACTTTGAGAAACTCTGAAAAATTGAAATTTGCAGCTTTAATAAAAATAAGTGATTGCATAAACCTTTGGAGTGACTCTTGTAGGTTGTGGTTCATACTTGTGTATGAACAAATGTAATAATGAAGATAATAATTTTTGAATAAAATTTAAATCCTGTTAACCACACACACAAGCCTTTTATTAAGACATTCCGTCTTATACAGACGATTCTCCTGTTAGAAATGAATCTAAAAAGAAATGAGAAGCAGGGGAATAAATTGAATCCTCGCTCAGAAAAGGGAAAAAGAAGAAAAGGAAAGAATATCTATGTACAAAAGACTATATACATCATACATAGAACACAGTGAAGAAGTAGACTATTGAGTAAATGGTTGCATCTTGTGAAGAAAAAATATTTCCACACAGTTCAGTTACTTTATTATGTCTTTTTTTCCCTTGCAGTCTTGAAAAAATGAAAGAATTTGAAAATAGCTGACCCATTATCCATCATGTCTTTTTTTTTTACTTATCCTTTTAGTCTAAATTAGACAAGATCTTGGAGGTCGTGCTCGTAAAGAAGCTCAAGAACTCTTCTTGGTTCTCTGTACAGGGATCTTTTGTCCTTTCCAATGAATTTAGTAAATGTTGGGGAGTGGCCTCTTCGGTTTTGCACCTAGTGCACATGGGGAAGCTTTTGGCTCCCTCTTTGTAGAATAGAGGGCGAAGGTGACCAGATTTCCATTTGGCCAACTGTGTCGACTTCCTTCTGTTTAGTTGGAGGGTCTGTTTTTTGGGGTTTTCTGCTGAAAGAAAGGAATACAGCGAAAAGTGTAAATCCTGTTAATAATTATAATAAAATAAATAATTATTGTGATTATTAATTCGGCAATGTTTATCGAAAAAGGAAAGTCTTAAAAATAAACTAATAAAAGTTATTTTTTTCTAATTGGTACGGTTATTCACAAACATTTATAATATAGAATTTATTATACCTATATTATAAATCACCTTCTCAGATTTGGCGCAAAGAATGATTCTATGATTCTTATGATCAATTCTAAAATTTCATTTTAATAGTTTTATAGATATTACAGTGTTTTTGGCTTATCCCTAGTACACGTGGTACAGGCCATGTTAATCATGGTGGGTAGAAGTAGGAGACTGCTTTTACTGTAAGTGCACCACATGTCTACACATGTGAAAAGCAGTTCGACTTTGCACTTACAAATCTACCAGAGCTCCGTTTAGTTACTTGCACTCGCTGGTGAGGTTGGATTTTTGCAATAATCGGGGGCTATTGGAGCATTTTTTTTTTATCAGAAAAAAAGTGTCCAATCTGGGAATCGAACCCGGGTCGTAGCTGTTGAAAACCAACTGTTTAGATCATCCTTCCACCGACCCCCATATTACAGTGTAAAATATTGTAGTAAAGTATTTATTATTTTATTAACAGAGTATCAATTTTGATATTTATATATTTTTACTCTGTAAACTTCCCTCATTGCTTATCTTTTGTTTATCATTCATAGTTTGTTCTTGCCTTGAATAAATTGTTGTCTCATCCTAAAGTTTATCTTTCCTAATTTTCCACGTGGCATTTTGGTGGAGATGCTGGGTAGATTAGGGAAGACAAACTGAAGATCACCGAGAAGACCTTGAAGCCATGGGTGCTGTGATCTACATTTTCAGAGACTGGCTCCAGGATTCCACCGCCGTGTCAAAGCCAAGACTTCCCTCCAAGATGACGATGTCCCTATAGACGATACGACGACAAAGCCGCTCTTCACGCCGCAAGAAAAAAGGACGTAAAGGTACTAGGGACAAAGTTCCAAAACTTCGATGGAATCCTTGTCAGAAGCACGTCAGATCCATGTCAGTATCTACAATAATTGCTAGCTGTGGGTCACAGCTCCCATAGGGAAGGAGCTATGTAGCAAAGTATTTATTATTTTACAAACATTTATTATTTTAGCCACGTTTTAAAAGTTAAAAGAAAAAACGAAAATATAACGTGGTGAGTTTATTTTTATTGAAAATACAAGCTTTCAAGCAAAACGCTTTTCTTCAGGTAATCCAAGAAAATATGCGGAGAGGTATATACACCCAACTAAGTAAGATTTGAATATTGAAGCGGAATATTCAAATCTTACTTAGTTGGGTGTATCCGCACATTTTCTTGGATTACCTGAAGAAAAGCGTTTTGCTTGAAAGCTTGTATTTTCAATAAAAAGAAACTCACCACGTTATATTTTCGTTTTCTCTTTTAATTTATTATTTTATTAACAGAGTATCAATATAGATATTTAGAGAGATAAAATAGAGGTAACTCCTGGAGGGTAAACCACCAACTACCCAGGCTGTACAGTCTATAAGTCTAGTCATGGGGAGAGCTGCGGTGAACCAGGTAGTTCCAGACCTAGTCAGGAAGTAGGGGCAGGACTGAAGTCTTGTACTCCAAGCAGTGTCTGTAGCCTGTGTAGTACAAAAACTGGAAAGGAGAAGAGGAGGTGATCCACAGTCTGTGACTCTTCCTTTAGATATTTATATTTTGTTACTCTGTGAACTTCCCTCATTGCTTATCTTTTGTTTATCATTCATAGTTTTTTCTTGCCTTAAATAAATTGCTGTGTCATACCGAAGTTTGTCTTTCCTAATTCCCCACGTGGCAATATCTTATTACTTCAAATATCATATTTATCCACTATTCTACACAATATAAGATATTTAAAGAGAGACAAAGGTCGCCTCTCCCGTCAAAATAGACGTCAAAACTAGGCTCCATCTATTGACCGTCGCCTCAAACTAGCGGCCACGGGTCGGTGACAAAGCCACAAAATCAGCTTTGGCAAACTGAAAAGCGTCCACCTAGAGACCTTTGGCTTATCACCGACCCGAGGCCGCTAGTTTGCGGCGACGGTCAATAGATGGCGTCTAGTTTTGACGTCTATTTTGACGGGAGAGGCGACCTTTGTCTCTTTAGATCAATATCCTCCCGGCAAAATTTCCATCAATATCTATATATAAAAAATCTATGTTTGTATGTCCGGTATACAAATTCGCAGTAGTTCACTAATTCAAACCAAAATTTCCATACATAGGTAAAAAAATACGGGGAAGACGATAGGCTATTTTAAAAAATATATGAATTAATTATTAAAACTATATATTCAAATTATTCTACTTAGCTCACGAACAGCGCCCTCTATCAAAGATTAGATTAAATTATACTGATGCAAACAAATAGATAATGCTAATAACAAACTATTATAAAAAAAATCTTATCTAAATATATATCACTCGGGTAGATATGCACACGGGTCAATCCCGGGGCGAAGCCCGGGTCACCCGTCTAGTAAGATATATAGGTTACAAAATAATAATTAATACATAATTTTTCAAATAGGTTAATCTATAGACAGAATATGATTTACAAGCCACTTACCAATGTATATGATTTTCGAGCCCAGAAAATTAAGATATAATTAATAGATTCTAAACAACAACAACAACAACCTTTATTAAGACACTATTGTCTTACAAGGGGATTCCCCATAAAGGTTATATATGTACATGAGTGAGGAGGAAAAGCAATTTAGAGGGGAGGGGGAGCAATCAGCCGTTGTCTGTGGAGTTGAGCACTTCTTCCCTCATTTTATCAAACATCCTTGAAAAATTTTAAATATTTAAAAACAAATGTTTTATCCAGCAGGAGAGTAGTAAAGATTTTATATACATGTTGTTCATTATAGTGAGTTAGCCCCGAAATTTCGGGAATTTCCAGTCTCTTTTCATGTTGTTGTTGTTGTCGTGTCCAAAGAAGAGTCTCAGATGTCTCCATGCATCTCCATCACAGCAGCAGCAATATCCACTATCTTGGGTGTTGGAGATATCGGTTTTGCTCTTCATTGGAAAATGGGTGCCGTTGCCACGTTAGTCACCTTGGAGACGAACCAGAATTTGGTCTAATATTCCAAGGGTCCAGGGGGGACCGCAGGGAGGTGTGGTCGGACTTCTCCCCCCCTGGGCAATGGAATAGATAATGGACCAAATTGTCTTGGATGACAACATTGTAGAAGTAGCAATTTAAAGGGTCGCTGTTCCAAAATCCCATGATATCCTCGGGGAAAAGTAGCCTAATAGATGCCAAACAAACTAGTATAAATTATGAAAAAGGCAACTCTTTATCGTACAACTGAAAGTTGCTGATGGTTTGCGCCATCTATCGGAATAAATATAAACTAACCGTTGATGTTTATGTATTCCGGAATTGGCCAAATAAGCTTGCACCACGCTGATGAAGGCCAACAGCCCGAAACGCGTCCGTGGTTAGCTTTTCTTGATTAATCAAGAATGGGTATTTGGCTAATTCTAGAATAATTAAAAATCAACGAGAATAGTTGATATTTATTCCGATATGTGGCGCAAGCCATCAGCAACTTTCAGTTGCACAATAAGGAGATGCCTTTTTTTTTCATAATTTATGTATCTTATCCCGGTATAATATCACATTTGTACTTTTTTTTTCAAATTAGTATAAAGTTTGTCTACTTTTATACTGCAGTTAAATATAAGCCAACCTATCGAAATTTAAAAAAAAAGAATATTTATTGCCCCAAATTAAATCCCTCAATTTCCAATTCACAAAAACACACACACACAACCTCAAAAACGGTAAAATTTCTACTGTTCAATTATTCATCGACCATTACTAATTGCGCTTATCCTTTTACTTCCATGAAAGCCTCTCTTTAGAAATACCATCCTCTTGGGAAGCTAAAATGTTTACCCAAATTAAAAATACATTTTAGAACACAGGGGTTAAAAAAAACCAAACGAGAGAGGATGTTTTAATTTATATTCGGAAAAAAAGATTTGTTTTGATCCTAAATGCATTTTAGTATATTAATAATTTATTTTGTACATATATTTAAAATGTTTTTTTTTTAGCTTAAAGATTGTTTTCATCTAAAAAGCAATTAATTTTATTTGTAAATGAATAAATAATACATTTATAATTGAAAGAAAGAGATGGGATATAATATGTTATATGTATTTTAATTGTCTCATATTTCGCGTAATACAGCGTTTCGTCTATAGAAATTTATAATTTTAATTTCTTTTTGATATTTGTTTGTGTTTATCTCATATGACTTGAATTGTTGTTTGTCCATTTTGATTATGAATACAGATTTTGCTTTAGGTATTATAGTGAGTTACTACTATAATTCCTTCAGAGTAAAAATATAGCATTAGTTTATAAAATTCATACTGAATTTTTATAAATAAAATCGCAACGTAAAATGGGTTCTTAAATTAACACACATCAACACACATCACGTAGATAAATCCATAGTCTTTACCTTCACAATTTATGTTTTGTCATCCATTCATCAAAAGTTTTCTTTTATTTTATATTTTACTTGTAATTTCGAAATGTATCATGTTTCAATAATTTTTGGCATAACGTATTTAATAATTTTATTTCCGTTATATGTAAATGATTTTGATGATTTATATATATATTTAATGCGATTCTCAGAATTTTAGTTGTAAATATGCAAAAACACCTACCACACCTCTATATATACTGTTGAAATTTGCGAAATTATTTGGCCTGATGATGAGCTAACGCTTGAAAGCTAGCCGTTTTATATTTTTATAATAAAGAAACTTTTTGCAATTAATTTGATCGGCGTATACTTTTTTTAAATTAACTTAAAACCATTTTAGAATCAATATACAAGGTTGGGTTAATAAGTAATGTACAATCACCCCCATAGCAAAATATTTAAATAGTTTATTATCATAAAATACATGTTTTCTGGTTAACAAAACACTCTGCTTTTCATATCTACAATCAGAACTGATTTATCTTCTGTATTTGTTAAGATATAGAGCCTAATGTGAATACAAGAATCCGATAACGGTCAGTGACCAAGTTCCTCTTTAAGTCCGGTGACATTTCAGCCACAACAATTTACTCAAAACTTCAGCCAGTATATGGAAACATTGGATAGAAGCACTATACATAGATGGGTTGATCGCTTCCAGAAAGGTGATTTTGATCTTCATGACAAAGAGAGGCCAGGTAAACCTTCAACTGTCACAACAGACCAAAATTTGGCTCTTGTTGAGAAATTGTCAAGAATAACCGGACAATAACGACATATCAATTGATGAAAAAACTTTCAATCTCTAAAGGAAGTGTGTTTAAACTACTTTCAGATCTTGACTATCGAAAGTTGTGCTCAAAATGGGTGCCAAAGCTTCTAACACGGGAAATGATGAAAACTAGGAAAGAAATTTGTTTAGACCTCATCGAATCTTACCCAGGACCAGCTTCTGAGGCCTTTAAAGGAGTCATAACGAGACTTGGGTTTATCATTATGACCCTTCTTCAAAGCGTCAATCAATGCAATGGACCCATAAAATGTCTCCAGTAAAGAAAAAACCAAGGCTTTCCCTTTCCAAAGACAAAATCATGATCACGGTCTTTGGGACCAAGATGGGCTCATATTCATGAACATGCTCGAAAAAAATACTTCCATCAACAAGGAGAGATATTGTAAATAATTAGAAAAGCTATTTGATTTATCAAGAAAATGGGTTGGCCAAATATCACGGAACAAGTGAATTCAAAGTTTAGTTTTTTTTTTCACTAGATGGCGCTCTGCCATCTAAAAATGCTCATGTAATTGGTCAGGATATGCCAATTTTGTTTTTAATATCAACACTTTCCCGAATGAACACTTTATCATTGCCTCAGACTGCCAATCAGCTCTATCAGCCATATGTAGGTCTTGGCCCCCAAGAACACAACTAATTGCGGAAATAATCTACAACCTGTATTTTTCACCAAATGTGCAACTCTGCTGGATCAAAGGCCACAGCAGTATTCAAGGAAATGAACTGGCGGATCAGGCGGCAAAGGCTGCAGCACATTCTAATCTGCCACTATCCTTTACCACCCTCCCAAAGAGCGTCGCGCGCGGTAAAAAAGAACAGATAGCCCTCAAAATGTGGACAGACCTCTACATCCAAGATTACTCCACCAGAAATCTACGAAGATTTGCTGCTACCCCGAAACTACTCCTCCAAATGCTTCGAAACATCAAGCATGGATCTACCTCCACAACAATCCTGACCGGCCATGGCTACATTCAGGCAGACCTTGCAACGGTATCGAAAGAAGACCCAACTTGCCCCCACTGCCAAGATGAAGACCAAACCGTAGACCACCTCCTCTTCACTTGCCCAACCTTCCAATACCAAAGATTCCAGACAGCCACTCTCCTAGGTATCACCAACATATGTCCAGCATCCCTAGAAAATCTCCCAAGAAAGAAATCTGCCTGGCGACACCTCATTAATTGGACTTCCACTGGCATTGTATATAAATCCACGAAGACTTAGGTCAGAAGGACATCCCGGGTAGTTGGCGACTTCTGTAGGCTCCAGGAACCTGGGTTACTTAAATAAATAATATCAACACCTGACCTTTCTTCAATTTTTTTCTTTTTTTTTTCGCATACATATATGCCGCATAGTTTTAAATATATATGACCCAATTACATACAGCCTTTTCTTCGGTCATATCACGCGATACAGGGGAATGGAGTACACCATATTGACCGGAAAGATATCTGGGCGACGTATACCTGGACGTCCGCCGACACACTTCGTGGACCAATTAAAGGAACTCACTGGATTAACGGTCGCTGAGATGTTACATCGAGCTCAAGACAGAGATGGCTGGTGTCGCATCGTGTTTGGGATGTAATACGTACACACAACGTTCAATCGCGAATAAACTGATATTTCTATATACAGTCAAGAATTCTCCAAGAGTCCGTTTTACATCAAAGAAGTGACTTGCATCAAAGAATGGTGACAGAATCACATCAGAACTAGCAAATTTAGTTTAAAATATTCAGCAAGGATATCGTTTTAAGAAGTAATTTCCTAGGAAACGTTGGATGCCTTAAAAAAGATAAAGGAATTAAGGAAGTCTTCTTCAGTGAAATAATGATCATTATTTCATTGATTTTGTGAGAGGCGGCCATAGTGGTGGAGTTTATAAGACAGAGATGGTTGGCGTTGCTTCGTGTTTGGGATGTAATACATATAATGGGTCACAACGCGCGGATCGCGAATAAAAATATATTATTACATAGTAAAGAATGTTCCAAGAGTCAATTTTACAACAAAGAAGTGACTTGCATCAAATAATGGTTACAGAATCAGGATTACATCAAAACTAGCCAATTTAGTTTTAAAATATGCAGCAAGGATATCGTTTTATAAAGTAATTTCCTAGGAAAGCTTGCTAACGATACTTAGAAAAAAGATAAAGGAATTAAAGAAGTCTTCTTCTATGAAATAATGATCCTCATCTCATTGATTTTGTGAAAGAGGCGGCCATAGTGGTGGAGTTTATAAGACAGAGATGGTTGGCGTGCTTCGTGTTTGGGATGTAATACATACAATGGGCCACAACGTTTGATCGGGAATAAACTGACATTACTACATAGTAAAGGATACTCCAAGAGTCAATTTTACATCAAAGAAGTGACTTGCATCAAAGAATGGTTACAGTATCACATCAGAACTAGCAAACTTAGTTTAAAATATACAACAAGGATATCGTTTTGAAGAGTAATTTCCTAAAAACCTTGCTAACGATGCTTTAAAAAAAAGATAAAAGAATTAAAGAAGTCTTCTTCAGTGAAATAATGGTCATCATCTCATTGATTTTGTGAAAGAGGCGGCCATAGTGGTGGAGTTTATAATTAGTAGCTGGGTAAACAAGCAGGCTTATCTCCATCCTAATAACCTTATTCATTATGACACATAGATTCATCCGTTAATTAGACAGCGTTTCTTGTGGCTCTAATTGAATGTCTTGTCACTCATGCTTCCCCCCCCTTTTTTTTTCCTAATGCCGCGAATTGACTCTTTTTCTTTCCTTACCTAATAGATGCTTGGTTTTTATGTCCATAGGATAATGACCTAGTTTTATTAGTGAGGCTTGTTTAATATTTTTTGCGATTCAATTTGTATATTATCTCTTTTTTTAGAATCTTAATTTTTGCCTTGCTTTTTTTTCTAATTTCGTTTTTTTTTCAATTAAATTTTTACTAATTTTCTTTGTGTTTTTATTTATTTTTATAATTAGAAAATATACAGTTGAACATCCCTTTAGCGGACACCCTGCTAGAGGACACCTCTCTACAAAGGACACTTTTCATTTGCAAAATTACCATTTTACTATTTAGCAAATCTCTGGTAAGAGGACACCTCTCCCTAAAGAACACTTTGGCTCTGCAATTAGGTGTCATTTACAGGGAGGTTCTACTGTATTTATCAACTCTCTGGTAAGAGGACACCTCTCTCTAAAGAACACTTTGGCTCTGTAATTAGGTGTTGTCCTTTACAGGGAGGTTCTACTGTATTTAGCAACTCTCCGGTAAGAGGACACCTCTCTCTAAAGGACACTTTGGCTCTGCAATTAGGTGTCTTTTACAGGGAAATTCTACTATATATATATATATATTGCCTATATGAAATATAAAATGAAAGGATTTAAAAGCACGAATGTTTATTTTATACATAATACAAACTTCTACTGCCCTTACTGCGATGAAAAAATATATTGGGAGGGCTTGGCTCATCAGTGGTGAACCCTCCCAGCGGTTTCGCCAATTTAATCCACCAGACCGCTTCTCAGAGCTCTAATACTCCCAATATTTTTTTTCATCGCAGTAAGGGCAGTAGAAGTTTGTATTATGTATAAAAGAAACATTCGTGCTTTTAAATACTTTAATTTTATATGTATAGATGGCGCGTTATTGCTTTATGAGAAATACGAGGTGTGTTCAATAAATATCGCGACTTTTGTGTTTTTTCAAATATTATTTATTTATTCATGAATACCTATTTTGTCCCCTTCAAAGTAATCCCCATGAGATATTATACACTTGTGCCAACGGTTTTTCCAATCTTCGAAGCACTTCAAAAAATCATTTTTTAAAATCTTTTTCAGCTCCTCCTTCGATGCCGTCTTTATCTCGTCAAGCGTAGCGTAACGTCGTCCTTTCATGGGCCTCTTCAGTTTATGGAACAAGAAAAAGTCACAGGGGGGCAGATCTGGGGAATACGGTGGCTGCGGCATCATTAGTGTGTTGTTTTTGGCCAAAAAGTCTCGCACAAGCAACGATGTGTGAGCAGGGGCGTTATCGTGGTGCAAAAGCCAATTTTTGTTCTTCCACAAATTTCTGGCGGATTGCTTCGCGCAAATTGCGCATAACTTGCAGGTAATATTCCTTATTGACCGTTCTACCCTGTGGCAAGAATTCATGATGCACCACGCCCCTGCAATCGAAGAAAACTGTCAGCAAAACTTTCACATTCGACCGAACTTGGCGCGCTTTTTTCGGTCTTGGTTCGTGCGGCAGCTTCCATTGAGATGATTGAGCTTTGGTTTCCACGTCATAACCATAAACCCACGCTTCGTCACCAGTTATGACCCTCTGGAGCAAATTTGGGTCGTTGCGGACAGAGTCCAACATCTCATCAGCAATGTTCATGCGATGCTGTTTTTGGTCGCAATTGAGCAATTTTGGTACGAATTTCGTGGCGACCCGTCTCATGCCCAAATCATTGATAAAAATCGAATGGCACGAGCCAATCGATATGTTTAGGTCCTCAGCAACTTCTCTAACGGTGATTCGACGATTGGCCAATATCATTTTCTCTACTTCATTAATTTTTTCGTCTGTTTTTGAAGTGCTCGGGCGTCCGGCACGCTCTTCGTCGTTCACATCTTCTCGGCCTTCTGAGAACATATTGTACCACCGATAAACGTTGCTTCGGTCCAAGGTAGCTTCTCCGTATGCCACAGTCAACATTCGGAATGCATCCGCGCACTTAATTTCGTTTTTCACACAAAATTTGATACTGGTTCTTCGATCCATTTTTTTTTTTAATAGGTAAAAATCGAAGACGATCCAAAACACCTGCAAGCAAAGCAGCTGTCAACAATTAAGTGAACATTCAAAATGGCCGAGCTTGTCGGCATAAGTGAGAGACATGAGTACCAACATAAAGCCACAAAAAGATCGAAATTCGAATATACGTAACCCGCGAAAATTCAAGGGTCGCGATACTTTTTGAACACACCTCGTATATACATAACATTCAATAAAAAACTACTATATATAAAAAAAATATATAGCACACTATTCATAATCCTATCATAATATGTAAAAATTTGCATTGAATTGTCTATATATATTATATATAAGTATTATGTTATGATACATTAGCACGCCATCTGTTATCAAAATTCGAAAGTATTATAGACGCGTATGGTTCTTTTATAAATTAAACAATTTTATACTGCCCTTACTGTAATGATAAATTAATGGGAGGGCCTGGCTCATCATTGATAAGCCAGTATACAAGTATATATTGTATATTGATTTTATTATATGTGTCTGTTTCAATATACAAGTAGAACCTCCCTGTTTTGCAGAGCCAAAGTGTCCTTTAGGGAGAGGTGTCTTCTTACCGGAGAGTTGCTATATAGTAAAAATGGTAATTTTGCAAATGAAAACTGTCCTTTGTAGAGAGGTGTGTCCGCTAAAGAGAGGTTCTACTGTATATACAAGTATATTGTATTGTGGATTCGAATAATCCGAACGTTTTGAATTCGAAAAGGTCTTTAATTCAAATATATTATCTTGGTACCTAGAATTTCCTATAAATAGAATTTCTGTTGTTAATTAGAATTTTTGGATAATTCGATTTTTTTGTCGTTAGGACTTTGAATTATTTATGTTTGACACTATAATGAAAAGAGAGGCATCTTTTGAATTTGGCTTTGCAATTAGGTGTTGTCCTTTACAGGGAGGTTCTACTGTATTTAGCAACTCTCCGGTAAAAGGACACATCTCTCTAAAGGATACTTTGGCTCTGCAATTAGGTGTTGTCCTTTACAGAGAGGTTCTACTATAAGAGGACATCCCCCCTAAAGGATACTTTGACTCTGTAATTAGGTGTTGTCCTTTACAGGGAGGTTCTACTTTTATATTAAAACAGACACATATAATAAAATCATTATACAATATTTATATTTGCATACTGGCTTATCAGTGATGAGCCAGGCCCTCCCATTAATTTATCACTACAGTAAGTCAGTATAAAATTGCTTAATTTAGAAAAGAAACATACGTGTCTAAAATACTTTCTTACAACAGACGACACGCTAATTCATCATAATTCTTATCAAAATTCGAAACTATTATAGACACGTATGATTCTTTTTAAAAAATAAACAATATCTACTGTCCTTACTGCAATGGAAAAATTAATGGGAGGGCCTGACTCATCAGTGGTGAACCCAATCAGCGGTTTCGCCAGTTTAATCTACCATACCGCTGTTATATTGTATTTAGTCACTAGGACTTCGAATTATTCAAATTCAACTGTATAATGAAAAGAGAGGCATCTGTTGATCTTAAAACTAAAAGTTGCTAATGGCTTACATCAATCTTTCAGAGAATATATTATATATCTGTCTTATTCTTCTTCTTTCTTATCTCCACTCAACAATCATATTAAGGTATCAAGCTTGTAGAGCTTGTTGATGGTGTCTGCTGGGATGAGTCTCTTCTTCTTCTTTCTTATCTCCACTCAATCATATTAAGGTATCAAGCTTGTAGAGCTTGTTGATGGTATCTGCTGGGATGAGTCTCTTCTTCTTTCTTATCTCCACTCAATCATATCAGGGTATTAAGCTTGTAGAGCTTGTTGATGGTGTCTGCTGGGGATGGGTCTCTTCTTATTTCTTATCTCCACTCAATCATATCAGGGTATGAAGCTTGTAGAGATTGTTGATGGTGTCTGCTGGGGATGGGTCTCTTCTTATTTCTTATCTCCACTCAATCATATCAGGGTATCAAGCTTGTAAAGGCTGCGCGACGGCTGATACAGCATAGCGAGGAGATTTGACAACCATCATGACTGGGTGAAGTAGAATGCGTCTGTCTTTGTCATTAAGACTGGGAGCACTACTCAGTGGCAGGCTGACTCAGCTCCAAAAGAAATGGCTGCCTCTGACATGAGGAACAGACGCCATGTACAGCCGCTCCTAACATAAGTAAAAACGCTGCTCATACTGTATCCCTGGAGCTCTTACAGGGTACTATTAGTATGGCCAGCTGAGCCCAGGTTTTTTACCGATCTTGTTACTGCTCCTCCTCCTCCTTTAAGTATCTGTTAATCTTTAAAAGATTTTCTTTGATATACCATATGCATCTCTTTTGGAATATCAAGAAAAACCATCCGGGTAAGGGTTTCAGACACTTTGCCCTCATCAGCTTAGTGTAGATATACATTGAAGTTTCCAGTTCAAAATAACTTCATTAGGAACACAACTCAAATAGAACAACCCAGATTAATATATTCATAATAAGGATAATATACAAAGGTTCATTTTTTCAATTTATATATTAGTATATGAAAAAACGAAAGAAAAAATAAAAGATAAAAAGATCAGGTGTTGAAATCAATATTAAAAATGGCATATCCTGACCAGGAGCACATGTGCTTTACAGAAGGCAGAGCGCCATCTTGTGGAACAGAAATCAACTAAACATTAATTTAGCCTGTTCCCTGATATTTGGCCAACCCAATTTCTTGATAAATCAAGAAAAGCCATCCACGAACGCGTTTCGCGCTTTTGGCGCTCGTCAGCGTGGAGCAGGGAACAGGCTAAATCAATGTTTAGTTTATTTCTTTTCCACCAGATGGAGCTCTGCCTTCTGTAAAGCAAATGTGCTCCTGGTCAGGATATGCCATTTTTAATATATATTAGTATATATTAATTATTCCAAATTTTTCCAAAAAAAAGCGTAAAATTAATAAACATTAATTATTATTACAGATCAGTATTTCATCTTTGTTTAAAATAATAGCGAAATTATTAAAGAAATAGATATCAAAAAGCATAACATAGTGCTAAAGACCTCATAGAAAAAGGAACTAAATACGATGCCTTGGGACGCCATCTGTTATAAGAAATTAGAACTATTTATGAGACGCGTCTGATTTTTTAAACAAAATAATATTTCTTATTATTTTTATCATTTATAAGATCAGGATAAAATTATTTTTTATTTTAAAAATTCATACGCATCATAAATAATTCGAATAATGCCGTGAAATTGTCATGAATAATTAATAAATATGAAACATATAAAGTTGTTTTGTTAATTTTGCTTCGATGAATAAAATGTTTAATGAAATTATAATATCAAAAATGAATTTATTAATTTTATAATAAAAATTTGAAAAAATTAATTCAACATGACATTTTTAGACTAATTGGCCAAAATATTAATTTAGTGAATCATCTTTTGGTATATATTTATATATTGCTTTAAAACGGGAATTATGATTATTAATATAATCATCTATAGAAATATAAGATCGGTTTGTGATGCACAATTTCACCTCAGAAAATAATAGTAAATAAAATATTTTGTGATCAAATATATGCCTTATATTATGATGCATTAGCACGCCATTTGTTATGAAAATTCGAAACTATTATGGGCGTGTAGGGTTAAATAATTCCAATTGCCACACCTAGATGGCGCTGTGTTAAACTTTGTGTGTTATAAAAGTGACATTTTGTATATGTAAATATTTAATTATTCTTTATTAAATTATTTTATATTTTATTGTAAACAATATGTTATATTTCTTTTTTGTTAGAATACCATTTAACTAAAAATTGTATGCCTATTGCCTAAATACGAGGGTGAGTAGAAAAGTAAGGTCTCCTAGGCAGCCGATTCTATTTTTTCAAGTCAAATCGTCAAGAATGGAAGTTAAATCATCTGTCGCAACGGGAGACGGAAGCGTAAAACGCCCGCGAATCAGTGAACCTCCTTGCAACCTTGAGTTTATCAACTAAAGGTCATACACCAGAAAGTCACCAAGAAAATGGCTGACGTAGCTAAGTCCAACGGCATGACGCCGGAGCAGCTCCAGCCAATGCTTTCCCTGGTGGAATGAGCTCTGAAAGGCACAGAAGATATCATCCTTGATGTCTATAAAGGCATAAACCACGGAAAAGAGAATCAACTACCCAAGGAAAAACTCTACACCAACGCCGTAGCCAAACCAAATACCACAAAACCTACCCCTCCTCCAATAAAGCAATTGATTAAACCAGCCTCCAAAAATTTCGCAGCCGCCTATGAGTCCCATGTGGTCATTAAATCAAGCAACCCATCTACAGACTCTCGAGAAATATTACGCGAAATCCAAAAAGCAGATTCATCAATTCTGAACTCCCCCGAAGTGGCAGCCTCCGTTAATGGGAAAGGACGGCTGGTAATTCACACTAAAACCACCCAAGGTGCTTCAACTCTAGCGGCCAGACTCCAGGCCAACAATAACATCCCAAAATCCCTAAACTGCACGGAAAGACCAACAATATATCCCAGATATTGCTTATTTGGCGTGGAGAGCTCCACGACCAACGACATGATAGTGGGAAGCCTCCAAAACAACGATTTTATAAAAATTCTCCCAGGAAAAAGGCACATCAAGGTTGCCCACCGCCCAAAGGACAATCCCCATGGGTACACTACAGTCTTCCTGGAAGTAGACGATCAGACGGCCAATTTCCTGGAGCATCGAGGTAAGATGCCTATAGCAGGTTTAGTTTTACGCTACGAAAGAAGCTACTCCCTGAAGCAATGCTACCGCTGCTGCAGCTTCGGCCACCGCGCTACTTCATGCCCTGCTGCCCAACCTATCTGCTACAAATGTGGTACGACAGGTCACGAGGGCCACGCCTGTCCCAACACTTCAGCAAAATGTCACAATTGCTGCAAGAAGGCCGGCGCTGTTTTTGAGCAGCTCAATCACTACGCGACATCCCGGGCTTGTCCTCTGGTGAAGGCCAAGATGGCTCAACTCAACAAGAATGCATAGATCCTTCAGAGTACTCCAATCCAACTGGATTATAGCGACTATATGATGGACATATATGAATATAGCGACATCACCTCTACAATTCTGACAGGACATGGTTTCGTTCAAGCCGACATCGCCAGAACCTCCAAAAACAACGACCCCGTATGCCAACACTGTCACCAAGAAAATCAAACAGTCGACCATCTCCTATTCAGTTGCCCATCCTACCGTCTTCAGAGATTCCAGACCGCAACTCTACTTAACACCAGCACATTCAACCAAGAAGCATTGAAGAACCTCCCCAAAAATAAAACAGCCTGGCGACATCTAATCAGTTGGATGTCAACTGCAACAAATAGACAATAAGTCAGAAGACAAACCCGGACAGTTGGCGACTTTCGTATGCTCCAGGAGTCCGGGTTATGTACAGAATAATAATAATAATAAGGTCTCCTATTTTTTTTCATAGAAAAACACATTCAATCACAACTTTTTATACATCATTGGAAAGGTTGGACACTTTGCTATTTTTCTACATAGTCGCCTTGATGCTCAATCACTTTTTTCATCCTGTCAACCAACTTTGTAATTCCGGTGTTGTACCACTCTCCCGCCGCTTCTTTGAGCCACTTGTCGACTTCTTCTTTCACCTCGTCGTCTGACGCAAACTTCTGTCCCCCAAAGTGTTTTTTGAGCGCGGGAAACATATGGTAATCGCTGGGAGCCAAATCGGGACTGTACGGAGGGTGTCCAAAGATATCCCAACCGAATTCTTCAAGTTTTGCGGTCGTTTGGCGTGAGTTAAACATTTTCTACTGCCCTTACTGCAATATTATATATTTATAATTATAGATGGAAAATTTGCCGGGAGGAAATTAATCCATAGAAGCAATGTGCGCTTCTCCCGTCAAAATAAACGTCAGAATCTGACGCCATCTATTGACCGTCGCCGCAACTAGCGGCATCGGGTCGGTGACAAAGCCACAGCACCAACTTTGGCAAACTGATAAGCGTCCACCTAGAGACCATGGTTTCGGGCTAATGGCCCTCGTCAGTCTAGGGCGGACTTTATTCCTATAGATTAATTTCCTCCCGGCAAATTTTCCATCTATGTTTTGCCAATAGATTTGGCCCAGCCACATTGCCAGCAAAACACCTCTTTGGTAGATTGTGAAGATTCCATTAGATCCCGTGTGGATCTCATGGAATAAAGTCCGCCCTAGGCTGACGAGGGCCATTAGCCCGAAACCATGGTCTCTAGGTGGACGCTTATCAGTTTGCCAAAGCTGGTGTTGTGGCTTTGTCACCGACCCGATGCCGCTAGTTGCGGCGACGGTCAATAGATGGCGTCTGTTTTTAGACGTCTATTTTGACGGGAGAGGCGACCCATGTCTCTTTATAATTATATGTATTTCTACTGTCCTTAAAGCTTATGTCCATATTTAACTCAAAATACTATTTCCAAGAGGTCAGTATCACTATAAAAGGATAACCGAAATGCAATATAACAGCGGTATGGTAGATTAAACTGACGAAACCGCTGGAAGGGTTCACCACTGATGAGCCAAGCCTTCCTATTGATTTTTCATTGCAGTAAGGACAGTAGAGAGAATTTTTTATTTTTAAAAGAATCATACGCGTCCAGTTTCGAATTTGCATAACAGATGGCGCGCTAATGTATCAAATATCTTACAATATTTACATAAAAATAAAATTAAATAATATTTTTTATTATAACATCATTTTGTCAACAAAAACAAGCAGACTACCGCTTTTATCGTATTGCTCAAATAAAACCTAACTCAAAAAGTTATACTAATAAACATATTGTTAATTTACATGTACATCGAATATCTTAGTAATATATTTACATACTATATCTTTAAATAATAAAAATTAATCAATTTACATACCTAACTGTTGAGGGTTCGGGCGAGAATCCTCACGCCACTTCGCGCCTGGCGGCGGGAACCGGCCGAGACTGGAACCCGGCAGTTTGGTTTTGGTTTTGGCTGCGAGCGGGAGTTACTCCGCCTCTGGCTATGTGTGATGTTCTCCTTATGATCCGGGACTGGTTATAAATAAATCCGGTACCAAGGGAGCT
>CP092874.1:89712659-89743039 GCA_030710605.1 Cordylochernes scorpioides | reverse complement strand
CAATGATTAACCAGCCTCCAAAAATTTCGCAGCCGCCTATGAGTCCCATGTGGTCATTAAATCAAGCAACCCATCTACAGACTCTCGAGAAATATTACGCGAAATCCAAAAAGCAGATTCATCAATTCTGAACTCCCCCGAAGTGGCAGCCTCCGTTAATGGGAAAGGACGGCTGGTAATTCACACTAAAACCACCCAAGGTGCTTCAACTCTAGCGGCCAGACTCCAGGCCAACAATAACATCCCAAAATCCCTAAACTGCACGGAAGGACCAACAATATATCCCAGATATTGCTTATTTGGCGTGGAGAGCTCCACGACCAACGACATGATAGTGGGAAGCCTCCAAAACAACGATTTTATAAAAATTCTCCCAGGAAAAAGGCACATCAAGGTTGCCCACCGCCCAAAGGACAATCCCCATGGGTACACTACAGTCTTCCTGGAAGTAGACGATCAGACGGCCAATTTCCTGGAGCATCGAGGTAAGATGCCTATAGCAGGTTTAATTTTACGCTACGAAAGAAGCTACTCCCTGAAGCAATGCTACCGCTGCTGCAGCTTCGGCCACCGCGCTACTTCATGCCCTGCTGCCCAACCTATCTGCTACAAATGTGGTACGACAGGTCACGAGGGCCACGCCTGTCCCAACACTTCAGCAGAATGTCACAACTGCTGCAAGAAGGCCGGCGCTGTTTTTGAGCAGCTCAATCACTACGCGACATCCCGGGCTTGTCCTCTGGTGAAGGCCAAGATGGCTCAACTTAACAAGAATGCATAGATCCTTCAGAGTACTCCAATCCAACTGGATTATAGCGACTATATGATGGACATATATGAATATAGCGACATCACCTCTACAATTCTGACAGGACATGGTTTCGTTCAAGCCGACATCGCCAGAACCTCCAAAAACAACGACCCCGTATGCCAACACTGTCACCAAGAAAATCAAACAGTCGACCATCTCCTATTCAGTTGCCCATCCTACCGTCTTCAGAGATTCCAGACTGCAACTCTACTTAACACCAGCACATTCAACCAAGAAGCATTGAAGAACCTCCCCAAAAATAAAACAGCCTGGCGACATCTAATCAGTTGGATGTCAACTGCAACAAATAGACAATAAGTCAGAAGACAAACCCGGACAGTTGGCGACTTTCGTACGCTCCAGGAGTCCGGGTTATGTACAGAATAATAATAATAAGGTCTCCTATTTTTTTTCATAGAAAAACACATTTAATCACAACTTTTTATACATCATTGGAAAGGTTGGACACTTTGCTATTTTTCTACATAGTCGCCTTGATGCTCAATCACTTTTTTCATCCTGTCAACCAACTTTGTAATTCCGGTGTTGTACCACTCTCCCGCCGCCTCTTTGAGCCACTTGTCGACTTCTTCTTTCACCTCGTCGTCTGACGCAAACTTCTGTCCCCCAAAGTGTTTTTTGAGCGCGGGAAACATATGGTAATCGCTGGGAGCCAAATCGGGACTGTACGGAGGGTGTCCAAAGATATCCCAACCGAATTCTTCAAGTTTTGCGGTCGTTTGGCGTGAGTTAAACATTTTCTACTGCCCTTACTGCAATATTATATATTTATAATTATAGATGGAAAATTTGCCGGGAGGAAATTAATCCATAGAAGCAATGTGCGCTTCTCCCGTCAAAATAAACGTCAGAATCTGACGCCATCTATTGACCGTCGCCGCAACTAGCGGCATCGGGTCGGTGACAAAGCCACAGCACCAACTTTGGCAAACTGATAAGCGTCCACCTAGAGACCATGGTTTCGGGCTAATGGCCCTCGTCAGTCTAGGGCGGACTTTATTCCTATAGATTAATTTCCTCCCGGCAAATTTTCCATCTATGTTTTGCCAATAGATTTGGCCCAGCCACATTGCAAGCAAAGCACCTCTTTGGTAGATTGTGAGGATTCCATTAGATCCCGTGTGGATCTCATGGAATAAAGTCCGCCCTAGACTGACGAGGGCCTTTAGCCCGAAACCATGGTCTCTAGGTGGACGCTTATCAGTTTATCAAACCTGGTTTTGTGGCTTTGTCACCGACCCGAGGCCGCTAGTTGCGGCGACGGTCAATAGATGGCGTCTGTTTTTAGACGTCTATTTTGACGGAAGAGGCGACCCATGTCTCTTTATAATTATATGTATTTCTACTGTCCTTAAAGCTTATGTCCATATTTAACTCAAAATACTATTTCCAAGAGGTCAGTATCACTATAAAAGGATAACCGAAATGCAATATAACAGCGGTATGGTAGATTAAACTGACGAAACCGCTGGAAGGGTTTACCACTGATGAGCCAAGCCTTCCTATTGATTTTTCATTGCAGTAAGGACAGTAGAGAGAATTTTTTATTTTTAAAAGAATCATACGCGTCTATAATAGTTTCGAATGTTTATATTATACATATCAAATATGAGAATTCGAAACTATTATAGACGCGTATGATTCTTTTAAAAATAAAAAATTCTCTCTACTGTCCTTACTGCAATGAAAAATCAATAGGAAGGCTTGGCTCATCAGTGGTAAACCCTTCCAGCGGTTTCGTCAGTTTAATCTACCATACCGCTGTTATATTGCATTTCGGTTATCCTTTTATAGTAATACTGATGCTAGACTCTTGGATTTGGAATTTTGAGTTAAATATGTATACAAGCTTTGAGGACAGTAGTATTACATATAATTATAAATATATAATATTGCAGTAAGGGCAGTAGAAAATATTCTAATTTTTAAAAGAATCATACGCGTCCAGTTTCGAATTTGCATAACAGATGGCGCGCTAATGTATCAAATATCTTACAATATTTACATAAAAATAAAATTAAATGATATTTTTTTATTATAACATCATTTTGTCAACAAAAACAAGCAGACTACCGCTTTTATCGTATTGCTCAAATAAAACCTAACTCAAAAAGTTATACTAATAAACATATTGTTAATTTACATGTACATCGAATATCTTAGTAATATATTTACATACTATATCTTTAAATAATAAAAATTAATCAATTTACATACCTAACTGTTGAGGGTTCGGGCGAGAATCCTCACACCACTTCGCGCCTGGCGGCGGGAACCGGCCGAGACTGGAACCCGGCAGTTTGGTTTTGGTTTTGGCTGCGAGCGGGAGTTACTCCGCCTCTGGCTATGTGTGATGTTCTCCTTATGATCCGGGACTGGTTATAAATAAATCCGGTACCAAGGGAGCTCCGACGACTCAGAGTGGATTATTGACAAAACAACGGGCACAACACAACACTAACTATGCAATTTCGAATATCCTCCCATCTTTTTTTTATTATTTTTTTTTTACTTATCCTTTTAGTAAAACGACATTGGAAATTATCCCGCCTAAGTTTCTTTTAAACGAAAATTCGAAATTTATTTTAAGGAGAAATAACGATTATTTCTAACCTTAGAGAGATTTAAAAGACCTGGACACTTTATTTTTCCGTTTATCATTACTCTTCACAATTCATCCTTTCATACCTCATCTCTAAGGTTAGAAATAATCGTTATTTCTCCTTAAAAATAAATTTCGAATTTTCGTTTAAAGAAACTTATGCGGGATAAAATTTCCAATGTTGTTTTACAATCATAAGCTGCATTATATTGTATTATCCTTTTAGTCTAAATTAGATAAGATCTTGGAGGTCGTGCTCATAAAGAAGCTCAAGAACTCTTCTTGGTTCTCTGTACAGGGATCTTTTGTCCTTCCATTCCTATTCATCCCCCTCCCATTTTAAGTTATGGAAATCAACTTCACTAAATGAATCATGTTTCTGTGAAAGGCTATGTGGATACAAAGCAATATGACTATTACGTTTGACTTAGGTATGTCTATAATCTTACCTTTGTCTCTTCAACTCAAGATGCAGTTCCACGATGTACAAACGTTGAATTGGTCGGATTCTTGTGTCATCCTATGTCTTGATCTTGGAAGCTCTAGATACGCCGTCTCGTTCTTCGATGTGTTTCTTTATTCTACTCAGCGTGGTCAGATAGCTCTCTTCTTATAACTCTCTCCTTTAACTATAACTCTCCTTTATAACCAAAGGTCTATCCAAATTCAGGGTGGCTTGTAACCCTTGACTTGATGTCCCCTTCGGAGAAAGCTTCGAGTTTGATGTTAATATTTGTATAAATTCTATTGTTTATAGATGTAATTTTATTGGAACTTTTTTGTATCATTGTTGACTAGATGTCAATAGAGTTTGTTTTTCATTTCAAATTTCTATCATCTGAGCCAATCAGAATGACCTCTCCACTTTTTAAAATGATCGCTGTCTTCTTTATGGATTTATTCATTAGTTGGGACAAGTATGGTGGTGGTCCTTATCTCCATGGTTAAACCAATTTCTGAAGTTCACCTTCTCCAATTTTGTGATGGTAGTTATAAGCCTGGAAAATAGGTCCTATGACAAGTATTCCTTTCTAAATCTTTGTCTTAATTTCTGTTTCAGCTCATTATGATACCTGTAGAGATCTCGTATGCGTTCCGCTTTTGAAATTTCACCTTCGGGGAAGTTATAGTTTCCAAGAATCTTCAAAAAAAATTCTGTATCTAGTGATTATAGTTCTTCTGAAACATATGTCAGTGGTCAACTGTTCATTATCTTCTCAATATGTCCAAGCAATAATATCAATTCTTCCTTTTTCGATGATGCATTGCCATCAATCTTCTCAATATGTTCAAGCAATAATATCAATTCTTCATTTTTTGATGATGCATTGTCAATCAAGCTTCTCAACATGTCCAAGCAATAATATCAATTCTTCATTTTTCGATGATGCATGTCCATCAATTTTCTCAACATGTCCAAGCAATAATATCAATTCTTCATTTTTCGATTATGTATTGCCATTAATCTTCTCAACATGTCCAAGCACTAATATCAATTCTTTCTTTTTTCGATGTTGTATTGCCATCAATCTTCTCAACATGTCCAAGCACTAATATCAATTCTTTCTTTTTTCGATGTTGCATTGCCATCAATCTTCTCAACATGTCCAAGCAATAATATTAATTCTTTCCTTTTTCGATGATGTATTGCCATCAATCTTCTCAACATGTCCAAGCAATAATATTAATTCTTTCCTTTTTCGATGATGTATTGCCATCAATCTTCTCAACATGTCCAAGCAATAATATTAATTCTTTCCTTTTTCGATGATGTATTGCCATCAATCTTCTCAACATGTCCAAGCAATAATATCAATTCTTTTCTTTTTTCGATGATGTATTGCCATCAATCTTCTCAACATGTCCAAGCAATAATATCAATTCTTTTCTTTTTTCGATGATGTATTGCCATAAATCTTCTCAACATGTTCAAGCAATAATATCAATTCTTTCCTTTTCGATGATGCATTGTCATCAATCTTCTCAACATGTCCAAGCAATAATATCAATTCTTCATTTTTCGATGATGTATTGCCATAAATCTTCTCAACATGTTCAAGCAATAATATCAATTCTTTCCTTTTTCGATGATGCATTGTCAATCAATCTTCTCAACATGTCCAAGCAATAATATCAATTCTTCCTTTTTCGATGATGTATTTCCATCAATCTTCTCAACATGTCCAAGCAATAATATCAATTCTTTCCTTTTTCGATGATGTATTTCCATCAATCTTCTCAACATGTCCAAGCAATAATATCAATTCTTTTCTTTTTTCGATTATGTATTGCCATAAATCTTCTCAACATGTTCAAGCAATAATATCAATTCTTTCCTTTTCGATGATGCATTGTCATCAATCTTCTCAACATGTCCAAGCAATAATATCAATTCTTCATTTTTCGATGATGTATTGCCATAAATCTTCTCAACATGTTCAAGCAATAATATCAATTCTTTCCTTTTTCGATGATGCATTGTCAATCAATCTTCTCAACATGTCCAAGCAATAATATCAATTCTTCCTTTTTCGATGATGTATTTCCATCAATCTTCTCAACATGTCCAAGCAATAATATCAATTCTTTCCTTTTTCGATGATGTATTTCCATCAATCTTCTCAACATGTCCAAGCAATAATATCAATTCTTTCCTTTTTCGATTATGTATTTCCATCAATCTTCTCAACATGTCCAAGCAATAATATCAATTCTTCCTGTTTTAATGTCCATCTATACAGAGTTCAAAATAACAACTGACTCACCCGTGCTGGCAAGGTCACGCTCCGCTGCGTCACGTGGGAAAACATACGTAGATGTTTTCTTACATGTTCTCAGCACATCCCCCTTTTTAAGACTTGAAATATATATATACATTACAAACTTTAAATGCATAATATAATTAATAATGAAGGCGATCCACAGGTTTAACAATTCGTCCACTCCGGGTTCTTATCTGGCCGTCTTCTGAGTCGTTAGAGGGATAACCCACAACCGGGGTCTTTTCATTTTCAACCAGTTCCTCCCCGAAAAGGTCGTAGTCGATGGGTCGGCTGGATATTGCACTGTATATCCTTTTCGTAGATGGAACCTGTTTCGACGTAAAGTCCCAACTGGAGTATCAACCATATACGACCTTGGTGTCGATGCTTTCTTCTTTACAATCCCCCAGGTTCGCATATCTGTAATCCAAACCGTGTCACCTTCGGATTACTCCTCCATGTCCGTAGCTCCGCAGCGTCGATCATATCTGGATTTCATATCCTTTCTCCTTCTCCCCTCCTTTCTTTCCAGGGTCTGAGAGTCCACCAACTTTGGATAAAGATTCTCTGGTGCAATTGGCAAGGTCGTTCGGAGTTTACGTCCCATGAGAAGCTCAGCAGGGCTGTAACCGTTCTCCAAAGGGGTCGATCGATACTCCAGGAGTCCAAGCGATGGGTCTTGATTTTTCTTGAGGATCAACTTAGCAATTTTCACACCTGCTTCTGCCATCCCATTGCTCTGCGGGAATCGAGGACTTGAAGTGACATGTTGGAATCCGTACTGCCTTGCGAAATTTGCAAATTCACGAGCAGCTCCAAATTGCGTCCCATTATCGCTTACAACAGTTTCTGGTATTCCATGTCGGGCAAATATGGATTTGCAACTACGCACCACCACACTGGCTGTGAGCCGATCCAGCTGAACCATTTCAGGAAAGCGAGAATAATAGTCAATGACGACTAGATACCCACTTATTCTCGAACTTTAACAAATCCATTCCAATCTTTTGCCACGGTCGTGTAGGAAAGTTGGTTGGTATCAAAGGTTCATGTTTTGAGACGGCTTCCTGGATACAGACACTGCACTTTCTGACCGTTTCCGCGATCTCCTCCGAAATTCCAGGCCACCATACCGTCTCACGTGCGCGAAGTCTTGTTTTTGTAATCCCGAAGTGCCCAGCGTGCAACTTATCTAGGATCTCCAGTTTCATACTTGCTGGAATAACAAGACGACAGCTACGCATCAGTAGTCCATTTTGAACGCCGAGTTCATCCTTGACATTCCAATAAGAGAGCAGAGCCTGTGACATCTTCTTCTTATCTGGCCAGCCTTGCTCAAGGTAGTTGACTACTGCTTTCAGGGTCGTATCTTCTTGTTGAGCTTCAAAAATCTTCGTCAACATCTCGTCTTTGTCGGTTATACTCGAGAGAACTGCATTTATATGCGCTGAGGTTGGCCGTTCGTCTTCACCTCCCTCGGTTGTAAGAAGTGGTTGTCTGGATAATGCATCGGCGTCGAGCAGCTCCTTTCCAGGGATATGCACTTCAGGGAAATCCTTGATTGGGTTAATTCTCGTCGCAACCACTTCAATTCGCCTCGCCAGGTTCAAGAGCTCACATGCCCGGCGACTCAGAAGAGGTTCACTCAAACGACGAATGACATAAATCTTCTCCTTGATTTCATAAATGCCATTTCGCAGCGTAGATATAAACATACCCACAGTCTGAAGTTCGGAGAATTCAGCAGCTCTAATGTTGATATCACTTTCCACTAGGCGTTGCTGTCCCATTATCTTCTTGAAGAGACACAGAGGAACACATGTAACATCCGCCTGGGAGTCGAGCTTAAACTTCACCTTTTTCCCGTTCACTTGGATTTCTGCTGTCCATCGCCTCCTGCACTCGTCTTCATCATTATCGAGATTAGATGAATCCTCCACAGCTGAGACCTCCAGGAGAAAACCAATTTCTTCATCAAGTTCAGAAACAGCTTTGACTTCCGCAGTCTTCGCCTGCTTATCTGGGCAGCAATTTGCAAAATGGCCAGTTTTTGAACATAGGTTACAACTTTGTCCTTCAGCACGGCAAGCCTGTCCTTCCCTGTGGTTGAAACCTCCGCATTTTGGACATCGTGATCTTGTTTTGGCTGACTTCTCCTTCTTCCTCGAAGGCTGCTGTTGTTGTTTCGGTGATTGTTTCTTCGAGTTGAACTTCACCTGATTGACCTTTTGGCTTGTTGAGGGACGCTGCAGGTCGACTTGCTGCTGTCGAACGGCTTCCTGCTGTCGAACCAATTTCACCGCCTTTTCCAAAGTCAGTTCGCTGTCCAACTGCATTCTTTCAGATAAAGCTTTGTCCCTCACTCCAACCACTATTCGGTCACGGATCAACTGCTCATGAAGACCCTCAAATTCGCAACTATCAGCCAATTTGTACAATGAAGTGATGAATTCGTCCACTGGCTCCCGATCCTCTTGGATTCTTGAATTAAATTTCGCACGTTCGTAGATAATATTCTTTCTGACACAGAAGTGGCTGTCGAACGCCTTGAGGACGGAATCAATTTTCGTTGCCTCTTCTTCCTTTTCGAACCTGAAGGTCCTGAATATATCATCCGCGCGGTCACCCATCAAGTACATGAACAAATCGATCTTGTCCGCCTCCTCTTTCTTCTTCATTCCACTGACCACGAGGTATCGTTCGAATCTTTTCCTCCATTTGGGCCATTCGTTGGGAGTCGAGAAGTCGAAAGTTTCTGGAGGTTGAATCTGAGCCATGTTGAATTATCTTCCAAGGTACGCAAAAATCGATATTTTGCAATATACGGGTTCGTACTTTATCCAGCTATCGCTGCCACCATGTTTTAATGTCCATCTATACAGAGTTCAAAATAACAACTGACTCACCCGTGCTGGCAAGGTCACGCTCCGCTGCGTCACGTGGGAAAACATACGTAGATGTTTTCTTACATGTTCTCAGCACACTTCCTTTTTCGATGATGTATTTCCATCAATCTTCTCAACATGTCCAAGCAATAATATCAATTCTTTCCTTTTTCGATGATGTATTTCCATCAATCTTCTCAACATGTCCAAGCAATAATATCAATTCTTCCTTTTTCGATGATGTATTTCCATCAATCTTCTCAACATGTCCAAGCAATAATATCAATTCTTTCCTTTTTCGATGATGTATTTCCATCAATCTTCTCAACATGTCCAAGCAATAATATCAATTCTTTCCTTTTTCGATGATGTATTTCCATCAATCTTCTCAACATGTCCAAGCAATAATATCAATTCTTCCTTTTTCGATGATGCATTGTCAATCAATCTTCTCAACATGTCCAAGCAATAATATCAATTCTTATCTTTTTCGATGATGCATTGTCAATCAATCTTCTCAACATGTCCAAGCAATAATATCAATTCTTATCTTTTTCGATGATGCATTGTCAATCAATCTTCTCAACATGTCCAAGCAATAATATCAATTCTTATCTTTTTCGATGATGTATTGTCATCATTCTTTTCATCAGCTTCTTCATGGTACGAATGAACGTTCACACATTCCATAGGCTGCTGTAGAAGGGTTAGATTTCCAAATAATTGGCTGAAGATCATGTTCTTCCTGAATGGCTTTGCCTTTGGCTCAAAAATTGTTTTCAAATCTTCTAACCCATACTTTGATTCTGATGTAACCACAATAAGTATGATCATTCTTGACTTCATCAACAACATTCATCGTTGTAATCAATGGAAGAGTTTTCTTTCTTTTCCTACCGATGATATCTTCATCAGGATATTCGTGATCTTCTGGCCAGCAACTTCTGGGCAGTCTCAACCATGCTGGTCCCTTCCACCATTTTGAATGAAGATGTCTTGGAAAACATTACCTAGAGGGTAAATCTATAGAATTTTGTATACAAGGAACATGATTCCAATCTTAGGATCGTGACTTTCTTCTAATTTCCTTCATTTTGTTCTCAACAAAAGTTGTCCAAGAGACTTCTTTCTGAATCTAGGCGAGTGCAATGGCACAATCCGTCCAGTGATATTCGGGAACATTGTCCAGATGTAAGGCTTGTCTCACAGTTGAAGCAAGACGACTTCTTATAAGACATCCCAATAATTTAAGGCGTGGTATAGTTGCCAGCGGAGAAACTTGAGATTTTGCTTCCAACAATGGAACTCTTTCTTCTTGATCTTAATGAATTCCTTTTTTTTTTTTTTTTTTGCTTATCCCTAAAAAGAAAACACGTGGTACAGGCCATGATAATCATGGTGGGTAGAAGTAGGCGACTACTTTTATTATAAGTGCACCACATGTCTACATTTGCGAAAAGCAGTTCGACTTTGCACTTACAAATGTGCCCCGTTTGATTACTTGCACTTGCTGGTGAGGTTAGACTTTTGCAAGAATAGGGGGCCATTTGAAGCATTTTTTATTAAATCAGAAAAAAAGTGCCCAATGCGGGAATCGAACCCGGGTCGTAGCGGTCGAAAACCAACCGTTTAGACCATCTTTCCACCGATTCCCCTTGATGTATTCTAATATAGACAACTTCCACATTTTTTCTTTGATTTTCTCTCAAAAGATTAGGCTCTAGCATGGTACCAAGTATAAAAAAGTCTAAATACTGCCCTGGAAACAACTCAGCAGTGTCTATAAATTTGGATGATCTGGTGACAACGGTTCCCATCATTTCGATCATATTCCTCATCTGTAACCATTCTTGGCAAATCAATTTTGACAAAGTCTTCTATTTCTGTATACCAATTCTTTGTAACTGTACCTTACAAGGTAAAGACTTATCCCACAGAAGTTTGAGCGTCCACGATTTCTATAATAGAATTTTAATCATATTGCCACGTGGAAAATTAGGGAAGACCAACTTCGGGAAAAGATAACAATTTATTTCAGGCAAGAACAAACTATGAATGGTAAACAAAAGATAAACCACGAGGGAAATTTATAGAGTGGCAAAATATAAACATCTTCTTTCTTATCTCATAGTGGGTAGTTAGCGACTGCTTTTACTGTAAGCGCACCACATGTCTACACATGTGAAAAGCTGTTCGACTTTGCACTTACAAATGTGCCAGAGCCCCGTTTGGTTACTTGCACTCGCTTGTGGGGTTGGACTTTTGCAAAAATCGGGGGCGATTTGAGCATGTTGTTTTTTATTTTTTATTTTTTCAGAAAAAGTGTCCAATGCGGGAATCGAACCCGGGTCGTAGTGGTCGAAAACCAAACGGTTTAACCAGCCTTCCACCGACCCCCCCCAAATATAAACATAAAAATGATCACTCTGTTAATAAAAAATAATAAAATTAATAAATACTTTGTTACAATATTACGCCAGGAGATAGAAATCCGACTGGATCAAATAATTTTTAGAATTTTTACCCAAAATATTACGATTTTTGTCAGAATTTCTGGCAATATATCCGGTTTAACATCAATCGCTAGCTTATCCTTTAACCCATTCCTATTTCATTGTCAGTACAAAAGTAGTTTCAGACTCAATTCCCTTATCCTTATTGAAAATACACCTATCCCCCGATTTACACGGTACTTGTTTTACACGTTTTCGCTTTTACACGGTTTTCCAAATAAGTTTTTTTTTATCGCACTATACTAAAATGCGATAATCTACTCTATACTACCTATGTCGAAAAGAATATTGGGAGGCTCTGATTCATGAGGGGGCGAACACCTATTCACATTTGACAGTTTAATATACACCTATCCCCCGATTTACACGTTTTTCTCAGGAACGTATCTACCGTGTAATCGGGGGATAAGTGTAGATGGAAATTTTGCCGAGAGGATATTGATCTAAAGAGACAAAGGTCGCTTATCCAGTCAAAATAGACGTCAAAACTAGACGCCATTGAACATCTACATGCATAGCTTCATTTTTAATTCTTCTAGTATACCCATAGACTTCTTCCAGAATTCCAAAGAGTCTTCATAAATTGATATGAAGCAAAAACGCGCCATCTATATAACAAATGAAGACATTAAGACGCAAATGTCTATTTCACATATTAATCAAATTTCTACCATCCTTACTGCGATTAAAAAATATATCGGAAGGGCTTTTTGATTGGTGTGTGAGAGAAATATTCGCTTCTTGATGTCTTCATCTTCTTTCTTATCTCTACACTGGGTGAAGTAGAATGTGTCTGCCTTTGTCATTAAGACTGGAAGCACTACTCAGTGGCAGGCCGACTTAACTCTAAAAGAAATGGCCGCCTCTGACATGAGGAACAGATGCCGTCTTGATGTCTTCTTCTTCTTTCTTATATCTACACTGGGTGAAGTAGAATGCATCTGCCTTTGTCATTAAGACTAGGAGCACTACTCAGTGGCAGGCTGACTTAGCTCCAAGAGAAATGGCCGCCTCTGACATGAGGAACAGATGCCTCTTGATGTCTTCTTCTTCTTTCTTATCTCCACACTGGGGTGAAGTAGAATGTGTCTGCCTTTGTCATTAAGACTGGGAGCGCTACTCAGTGGCAGGCTGACTTAGCTCTAAAAGAAATGGCCGCCTCTGACATGAGGAACAGATGCCGTCTTGATGTCTTCTTTTTACTTTCTTATCTCTACACTGGGTGAAGTAGAATGTGTCTGCCTTTTTCATTAAGACTAGGAGCACTACTCAGTGGCAGGCCGACTTAACTCTAAAAGAAATGGCCACCTCTGACATGAAGAACAGATGCCATGTGCAGCCGCTCCTAACATGGAGTACAAACACTGCTCATCCTGTATACCTGGATTAGGAGCCCTTCCAGGGTACTATCAGCCGGGCCAGCTGAGCCCAGGTTTTTACTTCTCCCACTCCTCCTTTTTCATCCGGGCTTGGGACCGGCAAAGGCGGAGTTTTGATGTCTTCATTTGCCATATTCTTTGTAACTATTTACCGATATGACGCAATTATTTACATATAAAGATTTTATCAGCTCAGAAGCCATATAAATAAAATTTTTCTCTGATATTCTTAAAAGATTATGCTCTAGCATGGCGAAGAATAAAAAGAATAAAAACTGCCTCGAAAACAACTCAGCAGTGTTTATAAATTTTGGATTGTAGCTGTCGAAAAACAACAGTTTAGACCAGCCCAGGCCAACCTAAATGACGCCACGGGCCGCACGGAATCGTAAACAAGGTCTAAATTTTTTTTATTTTTTTAAATAAAAATATTATTATAATTATTTCAATATATTTTCTGTTTTTGAATATACAGACGAGAAATGAAAGTTACAAAAGAAATATAAAGTTAAATGGCGAGCCGCAATTTTTTTACAACGGGCCGCGGGTTGGCCAGGCCTGGTTTAGACCATCGTCCATGGACCCCCATGGGAATGATATGGATGAGATACAAAAGCTACGTTCAGGTATAGTGCCCTAGGGATGATAAGTAGTGGAAAATAAAATTAGAAAATACAAAAGTTTTAAATTGGTTTCTCGACACAGATTTATCACTGTAAACCTTTATTTATATTGTGGCAAAGAAATAAGCCATCTAAAAAGCATATGTGCTCGAGGTCTGGAGACGCCTTCTTTATTTTTAATATATTACTCTGTAATATCATCTTTGTAAAATCATCTTTAAAATATTTCTTTGCTTGCTTGTTCAATATTCTCTAGCTGTAGATAGTTTGGTTAGTTTGTTAATAATTGTCGACTAGTCGTGGTGACGTCATCAATAAATACTTTCACATCTCCAGATATACAGAGACTTGATTTCTACGCTACAATATTTTAGATGCATTGGTATTCCATATGGCCACTTAAGTATATGATAGATTGACTTTCAAAAAAGAAGAAAGAAAAAGAAGTAAATCCTTTGAAATGTGGACATGGAGAAAGCTACTCAGTGTGTCATGAACAGATAAACGGTCAAATATTTAAATCTTAAATTAATCCTTTTATATATATATGAAACATAAACACTTCTGCCAGTTAGAGGTTTTTTTTTTTTTATTTTCTCAAAGTTTCAACAAAAAATATTTTGTCTTCGTCAGAAAAAGTAAATAAAAATAAAGTATTTGGCAAGGCGTTAAAAGAAGAATGCCCTTGCAACCTCAGAACAATTTTTAACGCCTTGCCAAATGCTTTATTTTTTATTTACTTTTCCTGACGAAGGCAAAAGATTTTTGTCGAAACGTTGAGAAAATAAAAAAAAACTCTGGTCGAAATGTCTATTTTTCATATAAATATTGTCGCGGAGATAAATAAAGCAAGGGCAAATTTGGGAATAATTAATTTATTATAAGGGTGGGTATTTACCTTCTAGTTCTCCAATAAAATTATCTACAAGAGGTATTTATAGGGAGAACAACTTATCCCAAGGTAAAGATAATAATAATGAGCGTCGTCAGCCCCCGAGGCGTCCTGTTTTCCTTATTTGTCGATCAGATTCCGAGAACCCCTCACACCTGTGGTCCTCCCCCCCCGGAGTCCAGGGATGATTGACAAGTGTCCCATGGTGCCTCTTGTGATTGGAGCGGCAGATCCACTTGACAATATGAATGCCGGCCAGGCAGCCTCTATCTTTACGATTGATTAATCCAGTTATAGATCTCCCCTATAATCCCAAATATGGATAAAATACTGACCTACTTCAGACATATAATAAGAGAAAACAGTTTAGAATATACGTTGATATTGTAACAATTTTCCATTTATATTCTAGCCATAGATTTGGCCCAGCCACCTTGCTAGTAAAACACCTCTTTGGTAGATTGTGAAGATTCCATTAGATCCCGTGTGGATCTCATGGAATAAAGATAATAAAAAGTCGGTGGATGAGAGGGTAACACGCTCGATTCCCGAAAGTCATGAACCGGGATTGAATCCCACGTTAAAATTTGTTTAATCTGTGAATATAACCTTCATATATCATTCACTGTTTCAATTATCATGAACTAGGTTGCTCTTGCTGAGCGGTACCTATTAATGTGATTTTGAACCAATGGAATAAAGTCCGCCCTAGACTGACGAGGGCCATTAACCCGAAACCATGGTCTCTAGGTGGACGCTTTTCAGTTTGCCAAAGCTGGTGTTGTGGCTTTGTCACCGACCTGAGGCCGCTAGTTGCGGCGACGGTCAATAGATGGCGTCTGGTTTTAGACGTCTATTTTGACGGGAGAGGCGACCTTTGTTTCTTTAGATCAATTTCCTCCCGGAAAAATTTCCGTCTATATTTTAGCCATAGATATGGCCCAGCCACCTTGCTAGCAAAACACCTCTTTGGTAGATTGTGAAGATTCCATTAGATCCCGTGTGGATCTCATGGAATAAAGTCCGCCCTAGACTGACGAGGGCCATTAGCCCGAAACCATGGTCTCTAGGTTGACGTTTCTCAGTTTACCAAAGCTGGTGTTGTGGCTTTGTCACCGACTCGAGGCCGCTAGTTGCGGCGACGGTCAATAGATGGCGTCAGGTTTTGACGTTTATTTTGACGGGAGAGGCGCCCTCTGCTTCTATTATAAAAATTGAAGAAGGAATACTTGCAATGAGCTAGCTATGAATCAAGAAAGCTACTGGAAGGTCACAAGATGAGCAACGAGTAATGGTCACTAAACAGATTAAAGTGAAGAAATTCTGTCCATATAGTCAACAGATATCTACTTAACACAAAACAATAACGCGCCATTTATACATATAAAATGAAAGGATTTAAAAGCACGAATGTTTCTTTTATACATAACTAGCCGAATGACCCGGGCAACGCCCGTGTTTTACCCGACTGTAGATGTTACAACGGTGATCCTTAGGTCGCTGGTTCAAATCCGGCTCGAGGGAGCCGGCGAGCACGTGACCTCCCTGTGCGCGCGCATCCGTGACAGAGGCCGATGAGGAAAGACGGCCGTGACTATATATAGGGATACAAACTTCTACTGTCCTTACTGCGATGAAAAATCTGAGATTCCATCCTTCAGTGCTGCGTATATAAGCAGAATCGTCCAATACAGTATTAGAGCTCTGAGAAGCGGTCTGGTGGATTAAATTGGCGAACCCGCAGAGAGGTTCACCACTGATGAGCCAAGCCCTCCCAATATATTTTTTCATCGCAGTAAGGGCAGTAGAAGTTTGTATTATGTATAAAAGAAACATTCGTGCTTTTAAACCCTTTCATTTTATATGTAAAGATATCTACTTCATGAACGCTAACACAACAAACTTTTATTTGAAAAAATAGTTCAAAAATTAAATTGTAATGGGATCAGGTAGATAAATTAAGAAAAAGGTATCTACTGCTCCAAGAATAATGTACACCTATTCCCCGATTTACACGGTAGATACACCTACCCCCCGATTTACACGGTAGATACGTTCCTGAGAAAAACGTGTAAATCGAGGGATAGGTGTATATTAAACTTTCAAATCTGAATAGGTGTTCGCCCCCTCATGAATCAGAGCCTCCCAATATTCTTTTCAACATAGGTAGTATAGAGTAGAATATCGCATTTTAGTATAGTGCGATAAAAACAAAAAAAAAACTTATTTGGAAAACCGTGTAAAACAAGTACCGTGTAAATCAGGGGATAGGTGTACGTTCCTGAGAAAAACGTGTAAATCGAAAATTAAAAATTTTCGCGAAATTTGTATGCGAAAAAATACAGACACAGTGTGCGTGTGCAGCAAGTCAGCACATAAGCTTGGGATTCCTCGTGAGATGTGTACACAACGCATGTGTTCAATCACAGTAGCATTTAGTATAGTGCGATAAAAACAAAAAAAAAAACTTATTTGGAAAACCGTGTAAAAGCGAAAACGTGTAAAACAAGTACCGTGTAAATCGGGAGATAGGTGTACTGTTATCACATAGTTTGGCATTCTCACGCCTTTCCAGCCTAAATACCTGTTCAATGATTTTTCAGGATGCCCCAAAGACCATCTTTTTTTGGTTCTTGAGGTACATCTTTCACCACGCTGATGAGGACCAACAGTCCTAAACACGTACATGGGTAGCTTTTCTTGATTTATAAAGAATGGGTATTTGTCCAATTCTGGAATAATTAAAAATCAACAATTAGTTGATATTTATTCCGATAGATGACGCAAACCATCAACAACATTTATATTATACAATCAGGAAAGATACCTGGTTCAAAATCACATTGATAGGTACCGCTCAGCAAGAGCAACCTAGTTCATGATAATTGAAACAGTGAATAATATGTGAAGGTTATTCATATATTAAACAAATTTCAATCCCGGTTCATGACTGTCGGGAATTGAGCGTGTTACCCTCTCATCCACCGACTTTTGAAAGATACCTTTTTTTCTTAAATTTCTATATGTTTTAATGTGTGTGTGTGTGTGTAAAACACAAAAGAGGGATGTAGTTAGATATCTAAAAGAGGTGAAAAAAAAGTAGGGTATACAAAAAAAAAGTTGTTAATACAATATAATACGGCTTATTATTTTAGAACAACATTTGAAAATTATCCCGCATGTGTTTCTTTTGAACGAAAAATCGAAATTCATTTTAAGGAGAAATAACAATTATTTCCAACCTTAGGGATGAAGTATGAAAGTATGAACCGTGAAGAGTAATGATAAACGGAAAAATAAAGTTTCCAGGGATACAAATCGAACCCACAGTGTTCCGCTTACCGGGCAGATGCCATGTCCACTAGGCTACCCTGGACATATTTTTCCGTTCGTAAATATTATATAAAGTAATTCATAATGCAATATAATGCGGCTTATGATAATTGTTATTTCTCCTTAAAATGAATTTCGATTTTATTCAAATGTAGATTATACAAACAAATTGTTGTTACATTATATTTTCTAGAAAGAATAGCCATATATTTGCAAATATGCAAATACGTTTTCAAATCGTATGTTCTTCCTTCTTTACGTCTCAAGTTAAGTTTTACTTTATCAAATGATATGTGTCTTATATATTTATATCAGCTCAATTAAAGTAAAAAGTAATTTATAGTTATTGTATTTTTTTCAAAGGGGTTTTCACGACTGCATAATCTGCCCAGATGTCTTCCTTTACGTGGCAGGCGGGAGAAGCAGCACAAGTAAGGGACTGTCCTGTATGAAGTACGGTGTCGTGAACCCCGAGCCGCTACGGTAACCGTGAACAGGGAACTCTGAAATGTGGCTGACTAACGGGGTAATGGCACCCCTCCTCTACGTGGCGGGTGGGAGAAGCAGCATAAGTAAGGGACTGCCCTGTAGTACAATGTCGTGAGCCGCTACGGTAACCGTGAACAGGGAACTCTGAAATGTGGCTGACTAACGGGGCAATGGTACCCCTCCTCTACGTGGCGGGTGGGAGAAGCAGCATAAGTAAGGGACTGCCCTGTAATACGGTGTCGTGAGCCCCGATCTGCTACAGTAACCGTGAACAGGGAACTGTGAAATATGGCTGACTATCGGGGCATCCGTATGTATTTTATAAAGCATAAAAATAGCTTAATGCAGTGAAAAATAGTTTAAATATGAATAGAGGTATAATACAAGTAGTATCTTAGAATACTTGTATCATAGATTAGTTGCAATACAAGTAAAATCGAAACTTAGCTCACAATCTTGTCATCAATGTCTTCATCATCCATTAACAGCATTCCAACTTGTAAGGCTAGCTAGTATTTTGAGCTTAACATCTAACAGACAAACAATCTAAACAAAAATTACTTATTTTGAATTTTACAAAAAAATAATAATAATAATTTTTTTTAAAGGCATCTCCTTATCAGACAACTGAAAGTTGTTGATGGCTTACGCCATCTATCGGAATAAATATCAACTATTTATTGATTTTTAATTATTTCGATAAGATGGCGCAAGCCATCAGCAACTTTCAGCTGCCTGATAAGGGGAGATGCCTTTTATCTTTTTTTAATTTATGAACTGGAATAAATAAAAAAAATCAACAAATAGTTGATATTTATTCCGCTAGATGGCGCAAACCATCAGCAACTTTAAGTTATCCAATAAAGATATGCCTTTTTCTTAATTTATGAACCTTATCCCAGTACAATATCACATTTGTACTATTTTTTTTTTTTTCACAATAATGTAAATGAATCTAATAAAAATCCATATTTTTATACTTATATCTATATAGAATGATAGATTCAATCCATAAAACAACTTCCTCAAACCACGATTAGAAAGTTAAGTGAGCTTTAGTTTTAATTCCAAGAAACAAAAAAATAAAATAAAGCTACCATCCAGAAATAAGTAGAAAAAGAAGAAAAAAAGGGGTTTCATTGATTCTTCCAAACGGTCCAATACCGTTAGATCTGGGCATCTAAGTCGGTGCCACTTAATTACAGACACCTCAAAAAAAGCCACTTATTAAAAGTGGATCAAGGCAATTACTTCGGCTTCCCTAATTAACTGCTGAGAAAAACTATTTTCTAATTAGAAAAGAAATACACTCTCTCATCAACCCCACACGGGCCTCCCCCTCCCCCCAAGCTTTTTTCTGTTTGTTGCTCCTTTCTTTGTTACGCTAAGTAACTAATCTTTAATCATGTACCCAATTAAAAAGATCTCAACGGCTAAAACGCAGAGATGTTCGGTTTTCTCTTTTTTTGTTGAGATGCCCTTAGCCTCTTGTAAGCCTAAAGAAATACTCTCAAAAAGATCAGAAAAACTCTTTGAGACGGTATCAGGCAATTAGGTTTTTTAGGGTGTCTTTTAATTGGGAATCTTAGGGTAGGCTAACCATCCTGTAGGACGTGGAATGATAGAACTAACTAGCTTAGCTTTTTCTAAGAGAGAATTCCACTTTTTTTTCAAATGAGATAATTCTTTGAAAAAAAAAATCCTTGAACGTGATTCGAATTAAAGTTCGTTAATGTAATAGAGTTGGATTAAAAATTTGCTTATTAATTTTTAATATTGACTAATAAACTTTTTTTATTTATTTGAAAAGGAGATGGATTTATAAATAGAATATTTTTAGAAGATATTTTATAAAATAGAGTAAAATAAAATAGTAATTTATCTGTTCCAAATTAACTTTATTAGGTACAGCTCAAAAAGAGTAACCTAGCTTATGTCTACTTCTTCCTTATCTCCACTCAATCATATTAGGGTATCAAGTTGTGACCCTTGATGGTGTCTGTTTGATAACCATCATGACTGGGTGAAGTAGAATGCGTCTGCTTTTGTCATTAAGACTGGGAGCACTACTCAGTGGCAGGCCGACTTAGCTTCAAAAGAAATGGCCGCCTCTGACATGAGGAACAGACGCCATGTGCAGCCACTTCTAACATGGAGTACAAACGCTGCTCATCCTGTATCCCTGGACCAGGAGCCCTTACAGAGTACTATCAGCCGGGCCAGCTGAGCCCAGGTTTTTTAGTGAGCTTGTTACTGCTCCCCCTCCTCTTTTTTCATCCGGGCTTGGGACCGCCAAAGGCGAAGTTCTTAGCTAATGTTATTCACATGAAAAGTATGAACAGGTTCTTCACAGAAAAAAAAAAATACAATACGGGATTCGATCCCCGCTTCTTGGATGTTGGGAATCGAGGTATTTAACCACTCGTCCACAGACTTCTCTTTCAAATCGCAATAGCAAAAATCGACTATATATATGTTACAATAAATTTTGGTGAGATGTTAATTATTAGCTGATTGATTTTGGATATAAGTGGATTTTGCCAATGGTATGCAGTCGTGACCTGCCCAGAAGTCCTCCTTTACGTGGCAAGCGGGAGAAGCAGCACAAGTAAGGGACTGTCTTTTAAGACGAAATACGGTGTTGTGAGCCCCGAGCCGCTACAGTAACCGTGAACAGGGAACTCTGAAATGTGGCTGACTAACGGGGCAATGGTACCCTTCCTCTACGTGGCGGGCGGGAGAAGCAGCACAAGTAAGGGACTGCCCTGTAGTACGGTGTCGTGAGCCCCGAGCCGCTACAGTAACCATGAACAGGGAACTCTGAAATGTGGCTGACTAACGGGGCAATGGCACCCCTCCTCTACGTGGCGGGCGGGAGAAGCAGCACAAGTAAGGGACTGCCCTGTAGTACGGTGTCGTGAGCTCCGAGCCGCTACAGTAACCGTGAACAGGGAACTCTGAAATGTGGCTGACTAATGAGACGCCGTTGTCTCCCCTTCTAACAGGGGGGACATCCTCGAGTACCTGACGCCTGAGCAGAGGTCTGTTCTGAAGCTATTCCTCGACATGGCAATAGTCGGGGAGATCTGTCCAGGACGTGACATCATACCAGACGACCCTCGGTGGGATTCGTCTGATGAAAATAATATTTCATTTTACTTTTTATTTTTCTCCTTTTAACCCTATATAATATTGCCACGTGGAAAATTAGGGAAGACAAAAACTTCAGGAGTTGACAACAATTTATTTCAGGCAAGGACAAAACTATGAATGGGGGGGAGAGAAGTCCGACCACACCTCCCTGCGGTCCCCCCTGGACCCTTGGAATATTCGACCAAATTCTGGTTAGTTTCCAATGTGACTAACGTGGAGATGCATGGAGACATCTAAGACTCTTCTTTGGACACGACAACAACAACAACAACAAAACTATGAATAGTAAACAAAAGATAAGCCACGAGGGAAATTTACAGAGTAGTAAAATATAAACATAAAAATGACCACTCTGTTAATAAAATTAATAAATACTTTGTTACAATATTATATTAACGTTGTAATAAATCAGTTTCAATCTCAATTTCTCTCTCTCTCTCTCTGTACTTCGATAGAAACGTTTCAAATACGTATTAAAGCTATCTACTTCCCATTCTCATCTCAGTAATATAATACAATTCTATTACATCAATGTCTAACCCAATATGAAATACAAGTATGAAATACTTGTATCTGACTAAAAAATCATAGTCTCAGCCTTTAAAAATATTGAAATACCAAACATTGGGTTTTGGGAGCTATTGTGGTGTGTCGATTTATTAGTCCAGCGATTTATTGGTATTACTTATTAGCTACATTTTTTAGGGGAAGACAAAAAGGACAACACCCTAGAACAGTGATTCTCAACCAGTTTTCCGCGGTAATTTTGTGTGCCGCGAAATTCTAAAAATGTGCCGCCGAATTTTAGTCATATGATTATGTTCACGTTTGTATTGGTTTTTCTTTTTTTCTTTTTCATTTTTTTACTTTTTAAAATAACGAAATTAGCAAATTGAATGTTAGAGATGTATATTACTTATATTTTGCATAGAAATATTGATACATAATTTGAATTTTCTTGCATTCAAGTTAGCAAAAGTGTGCCGCGAAATTCTAAAATTGTGCCGCCAAATTTTCAAATCTTTAAAATAATGCCGCAACAAAAAAAAGGTTGAGAATCACTGCCCTAGAATGTCTATTGGGTTCTTATTGACTTCCGCTGATCTATCGCGCCACACAGCGGTGGCCGTCCGTACTATTTCCAGGCCCCGCTTGTATGTTTGCTGACGGCGTGGTCTGTTATCCTAGCAGGCTGGAAGGAAGTCTCTCAGCCCCCACACTATCTAGAGAAAATGAAAATTCACTTAAAATTTATTATAAAAAAAAACATTAATTTATTCACTCTTTAAAACAAAAAATCTTCAATTAAAAACATTTTAAAGTAATTATGTTATTGTATTCAATTTAATTTCTATAAAATATATAATCATTATTATTTTTTAATCTATTATCTGAGAGTTTTTTGTTTGTCAACATCATTTAGAGAATTACAAAAAAATAATAATGATTGTTATACTCAAAGATATCTTGATAAATTCAATCTCTAAATGAGGTTTATAATTGGAATAATTGATAAAAAAAATTATCATTAGTTCCTTATTTAAAATCCTAAGCAATAATTTGGAATAAAATTTAATTGTTAAACTCTAATTGGATCCGAACTAAATTTGTACATCATCAACAAACACAAGCTGTTTATTTAAATAAAACATATATTTAGAACCAATAAAGTTAACATCTATTATTTTAGTAAATTAAATTTAATTGCCATCTATCGATAAATTAAATTTAATTTACTAATATATATTGGTTATGAAACCATATTTGCGGAAGAGCTATGCTCGATGCAACACCTTGAAATTGTATGTTCCTCTACAGACCTATAAGCTTATGTCGATAATTCACTAAACACCCCTAAGCTGCCTTCCATAGAAAATACAGGGTATATTCCAAACCAATCCAATACAATAGTAGAGCAGTCTAGAGATTAATTTGGCGAAACCGCTGAGAGGATTCTGTTTTCAATATAAGTTTCCTTTTTATATTTTGTTACCTCTCTTGTTAATCAATAAATATAATGTTTAATTAATAATTATTGGAATCAGTTTCATTAATAATTCTAAGCAAAGTCAACAATTGGTAGCAGAGCGTGGTTTATTGATATAAAGCTCAAAAACGAAAATATTCAATCTGAAGATTAAGCAAGAAGTTTATTCTAATCGGTAAACTGAAGCACTTATAAGAAGATTAAAGGTATTTATATAGATTAAGTTAAATTATATCTATATATTGCATGTTTAAAAGCTACCCGATATTTAAATAAATTTAAAATATATATTTGTTTTAAATTATATATTGGTTTGTTTATATTAGCTCAAAAGATGAAAATGGCTGAATATAATGTTTTATCCCAAACAAAAATTGAACCATTAACAGGAAATAATTATCAAATATGGGCGTTGAAAATCGGCGCAGTTCTGAGAGGAAGAAAATTATTTAAATGTGTAATTTCAGATCCAGAACCTGATATGGAAGACAAAAGTTCTTGGGAGATTTGGAGTGATAAAAATGATTAAGCTTTTGAGATAATCATCACTACTTTGACAAATGAACAAGCTGGAATGTTCATAGGAGAAACAAATGCTAAGAAAGTATGGGACTCACTGAGAAAAACATACACAGGCAATTTGGAAGATAAAATTATTGATATAGGCTTAGAATTAAAGAACATTAGAATGAAAGATAATGAAACTGTAGATGAATATATAACAAGGGCAAAAAATATTGCTGCTAGAAGTTCATCATTAGGGCATCAATTTCCCTCAAGAGAACTTTCATTTCATATTGTCAGAGGCATACATCCAAGGTATGAAAATATTGCTATTGTCTTACGATCAAAGAGAGAGGCAATAATTGAAGAGATTCAACAAACTCTAAGAGAAGAGGAGTCAAGAAGAAATATGAGATTAAATCAATCGGTTGAGAATGGGCATGAACAAGCATACAGAATTAAAGATAGAAAAGTTCAACAATCTCAGCCAAAAAGATGTTTTGTTTGTAATAAAAAGGGACATCTAGCTAATGATTGCTGGTTTCGAGATAAACAGAAACAAGGATACCAAAAGAAATGGAATCCTGGTTATAGAAATCACAAATACAGTAGGGAACATTCAAATAACCTAGTGGATACTATGAAAAGTGGAATTAATGAGCAAGCATTTGAAACATATGTAAAAGAAATTGAAGATTCACCAGATGAGAGAAATGATAGACAAATATGGTGTATAGATTCAGGATGCACCGCACATTTAACCCCAAACCTAACTTTGATGGAAAATGTGGTAGATTATGAAAGTGAAATCAACCTAGCTGAAAAGGGCAAAACTACCCAAGCCATAGCCAAAGGAGATATGAGACTTACTACATGCACAAGTGAAGGCCAAGAAAATATTCGCATCAAAGATATCTTACATGTACCAAGTTTAAGGAATAATTTCTTGTCAGTATACGAATTAGTCAACAAGGGAAATTCAGTTATTTTCAATAAGGATGGAGCAAAAATTTATAATGAAGGGAATGATTTAGTTGCTGAAGCATATATTAAAGATAGAATGTTTATGGTGGAAACAAAACAAAGAAATGTACCAATAGCAAAAAATGAAAATGTCATGGTTATAAATACAGATTTATCAAATAAAAATAGCAATATAAGTTTATGGCATAAAAGATTAAATCATATAAATTAAGAATACATGAAAAAATGATTCAAGGACATATTGTAAGAGGATTGGATCTAAAATTCGAAAGGTTACCAGAGTGCGAAGCATGCATAATGGGAAAACTGGTGCAGAAGCCATATAATATTACAGAAAATTATACAGTTCAGCCCCTGCAGTTGATTCATATGGATTTATGTGGACCAATGCCATGTCAATCGTTAGGAGGATCTAAGTATTTCCTTGTTATAGTAGATGATTACAGTAGAAGAATCTTTGTATATTTCCTGAGATCAAAAGATGAGACCTTTGAAAGATTTGAAGAATTTAAAGCAAGAGCCGAAAACGAATTAAGTCTTAGAATAAAAGATGTAAGAACGGACAATGGAACTGAATTTTGTAACTCTAGATTTGAAGGACTTTTCAAGAGAAGTGGGATCCATCACCAACTCACCACAACATACTCACCACAAAGTAATGGAGTCGCAGAGAGAGTGAATAGGACTCTTATAGATACAGCGAGAACCTTACTAATTGACTCAAAATTACCCATGATGTTTTGGGCAGAGGCAATTGCTACAGCTACATACATTAAGAATTGTACACCCCACAGGTCTATCAAGCAAAATACCCCTATGCAGAGATGAAATGGCAGGAAACCATCGGTCAAACACATTCGAATATTTGGATGTTTGACACATTGGCTTGAGAGCAAACCAAGAAGAAACAAGTTTTCACCAAAGGGTAGAAAGGGAATATTTATTGGTTATTCCATTAAAAGAAAAGCCTACAGAATATATGATATAATGACAGAGAGAATCCATGAAGTCAGATCAGTAAAATTTAGTGAAGATAAGAGAGGAATTGATTATGCAAATGATATTCAGGAAGATACTAATTGTGATAATTTGACCTATAAAGGAAATTGTGAAGAAATAGTTGAAGACTTTCTTATCTTGAAAGAAGACAATCCTGTCACAGAGAGTAAAATGAAGTCTCAGGAGGATACTTCAGTAAAACTAGGTGGTGACTGTGAAAATGACTCATCACAAACTGAACCGATACAGGAAAGATGTGTAAAAGGAGGAAGAAAGAAAGGAGAAACAAAGAGCATCTTAGAAGAACGGCACAAAGCAAGACTTGAAGAACAAGAAAGGAAATTGATTGAAGAAGGAGTTCGACGCTCACAAAGAATAAAGGATAGGAATAATGAAACTTAATTATGGAAATTGATCATTATATTCCGGAGAACTTTAAAGAAGCAATGGATAGTGGAGAAAGAAATGAATGGCACAAAGCAATGGAAGATGAGCTCAGTGAGATAGAGAAACATAAAGTATGGACACTAGTACCAAGGGGAAATGGTATGAAAGTCATCAATAGTAAATGGGTCTACAGTACGAAGAAAACACCAACTGACGGCATATATAAACGAAAGGCCAGACTGGTTGCTGTTGGATGCAATCAAAGATATGGTGTGGACTATAAGGAATCTTTTTCACCTGTACTCAAAAAGGAAAGCTTGCGAACAATAGTAGCTCTTGCAACACAACATAATTTAACCATAAAGACTTATGATGTGAAGACAGCTTATCTCTATGGTGAGTTAAAAGAGACAGTATACATGAGACAACCAGATGGTTTTATACAAAAAGGAGAAGAAAACAAAGTGTGTAAATTGGAAAAAAGCCTGTATGGTCTACCACAATCAGGAAAATTTTGGAACAAAAAGATCAATGAAATTTTATACCAGTTGGGAATGATTAGAACCAAATGTGATCCATGTGTCTATAAACTCCAGAGAGGAGAAGAGTATGCAATACTGGGTCTATATGTAGATGATCTCATCATTGCTGGAACTAGTAAGGAAATTAATGACAACCTAGCCTCAGAAATAGAAAAATATGTTACTCTAACAGAAAAGAAAGATAGCGAACCATTTATTGGAATTGAAATAAAAAGGGAAGAAGATGGATTTTATCTATCTCAGACTCATTATATTGATACAATTCTTCACAGATTTGGACTGGAAGAATGCAACAGTGTGCAGACACCTGGAGATCAAAATCAAAATTTGGATGAATATTTGGACTCTAAGCCAGTAGATAAAACTGTATACCAGGAAATGATTGGATCACTAATGTACCTTTCTACGGGTACTCGACCGGACATATCCTTCAACGTCAGCAATTTATCACAGTATAGTAATGATCCAAGAGAAATACACTTAACTGGAGTTAAAAGGATTTATAGATATCTGAAGGGAACAAGAGATAACATGTTGGCATATAAGTCAAAAGACAACAATATCACAATAAGTACTGATGCGAGCTGGTGCACAACCCGAGACGCAAAATCCTATTCAGGCTATACAGTCAAACTTGGCAACAACTTAATAAACTGGAGAAGTAGAAAGCAAAATTTAGTAGCCTTGTCTACATGTGAAGCAGAACTTATTTCAATATGTGAAGGCATTTCAGAAGTATTATGGTTAAAGGGATTACTAGAAGAACTTTGTGAAAATTTAACTTTCCCAATTACCTTGAAAAGTGACAGCCAGGCTGCAATAAACTGGATACAATCTGACAAGATTACTTCACGAACAAAGCACATAAACCGAAAGTATTATTTTGTGAAAGAGGAAATTCAAAATGGAATCAAGCTGGAATACACTAAAAGTGAAGACATGGAGGCGGATATACTAACGAAGAGTCTACCTAAGGACAAACTACGGAAATGTGCAGATAGCCTTGGACTTGCTGATTAGGGCTTACACACAGGGGAGCGTGTGTTGTACATATTTTAATTATTTGTTACCACAGAGTGTGTGTAAGCTCACGGGTAAATAGGCGCTAAAAAACAAGAAAAAAAGAGTTCGTTTGTTTTCAATATAAGTTTCCTTTTTATATTTTGTTACCTCTCTTGTTAATCAATAAATATAATGTTTAATTAATAATTATTGGAATCAGTTTCATTAATAATTCTAAGCAAAGTCAACAGATTCACTACTGATGAGCCAAGCCCTCTCATTCAATAACTTATATCATTGCAGTAAGGTCTGTAGAGATAATATTTGATGATATTTAAAAGAAGCGCATTGCCAGTAAATTTATATGTGTAAAATTTTATCTATTATTTTAATAATATAAACTTTTGTCTCTTTTTCCTAATAGAATGATAATTATCATATTGTAATATAGGTTTTTAACTTTTAATTAGACAATTTTAATTTATATTTAGACATTTATCATTTTAACTTAGACATTTTTCATTTTAATTTAGACACATGGACTTTTCTATAAAAAATCCATGTGTCTAAATTAAAATGAAAAATGTCTAATATAAATTAAAATTGTCTAATCAAAAGTTTTAAAACCTATATATAAAAAGCGTGAAATCATAAAACGAAAGGTTTCTTTTAAAGATTTTTATTATTTTTTTTTTTTTGTAAATTATTTTTTGTAAACTTTCTTGTCATCTTTTCAACATGATCATTCTAATTTTGGCTTCTGTAGAAACCAATAAATTAATATCAGAGTTATTTGGTAGTAATAAGCCATAAAAAAACGCATTTCTTGAGTTTCAACGTTTTTCTTTTGAATTATATAGATTTAAGTTTTTCTATTTGGAAATGTATTATTCAAATACAGATAATCTTAAATTTTCAAAATACTTTTATAGCCACTGAATAACAAATTGTATTTCAACAAAAAATTCTTGCTTGAAAAAACACAAAAAAATTGAATAGATTCGAAATTTTAAATTTAAATTAATCCTTCGCTTTATTTTTTTATGTTTCATTACTACAATAAAAACAAAATTAGTTATTTAAATTGTTTTTACTAATTAAAAAATATTTTGTCTTTTTATAAAAGATTTATCTAATAGTTTTTCTAAAAGTAAATATATTTTTTACAAAACAATTAGGTTTCTAAGTTATCGATAAAAAAAAGTCAAAAGCTAAAATATCCTTGAAGATATAACATCCTCGGGGGGTATTGAAGGTGAAGTTAACTCATTTCTTTTGGGGGTCTTTAAAAAAAAAAGGAAGAAAGAGGTTTCATAAGATGGATGGAACAACTTTACTCTACCCCTCAAATATGACCTATGGCTACCAGGATGCTGATTATTCCAGTAGGTATCGTAGTATTCTGTGTTTAGAGATAGAAATATATATCATCATCATCATAGAAAGTATAAAGCGCAAACATTGGATTCGAATATAAATAAATTGTAAAAATAAAATAAATGTAATCTTTCAAATATATATAAGTGTAATAAAATAATTTCATCTGGTGAGTAATGTTTAATTAATAAATAAAATAATAACTATACAACAGTATCGTATGTAGGGAAATTCTTCGTTCAAATTGGATCATTATATTATAAAATAAATGAAGTTTCCAGGGTTAAGTTTCTTATGTAACTTTTTATTTTCAAGCTTTCGGACTTGTCAGTCGGTTGGATTGTTTTTGAAGACAACTCTCAGATTTATAAAATTAATTAAATTAAACTTTAAACATTTTTAGATATAGAGAGAGAAACGAGTTAATTACCTCGTATTTAGGGCAACAAAAGAATCATCTAATTTACATCATTGTTCTAACCATAAAACAGACGACAAAGAAAAATAAACAAATTAATGGTATTTTTTACAAGCTTTCACACTCAAAGAATAATCATTTTCTTGCTTCACAGTCTTTCAACAGGATTATCACGTTTACAACTTAATAATAAATACTATTTTTACATACACATTATTATTTAATTAAAAAGGCATATATTGGATCAAAAAATCATTTATTTTACCAATATTTCAGTTGGCTGAACGCCAACCTTTATCAAGGTGTTATAACATTTGTTAATGTTATAATGTTAAATTTGAAATGTTATAACACCTTTGTTGTGTTGTTTATCTTTTATAAACTACAACTTATATATTGCCACGTTTTTATTTTTAAAACGCTAATTTTAGTTTAGTAAAACTTTATTTTTAAAGTTTATTATTTTAAAAGTGAAATGTTTGTTAATGAAATAGACATTTTGCCTAAACTCATTTATTGCTGCTTTCTTTTACAAGCCATTTGTTTATGTATATTTTTACATATCGTTTTTATTGAGTTTTTACCAATTTAGTATGTACATCATTGACTTTTGATGATGGAAAATAAAAATGAAAATAAACATATGAAAAATTAAAGTAACATTTTAAAGGAATTTATGTACAATTGAAAATTGTTTCTGTAACGTCTCATATTCCC
>CP092874.1:89652649-89712559 GCA_030710605.1 Cordylochernes scorpioides | reverse complement strand
CCGACGACTCAGAGTGGATTATTGACAAAACAACGGGCACAACACAACACTAACTATGCAATTTCGAATATCCTCCCATCTTTTTTTTTTTTTATTTTTTTTTACTTATCCTTTTAGTAAAACGACATTGGAAATTATCCCGCCTAAGTTTCTTTTAAACGAAAATTCGAAATTTATTTTTAAGGAGAAATAACGATTATTTCTAACCTTAGAGAGATTTAAAAGACCTGGACACTTTATTTTTCCGTTTATCATTACTCTTCACAATTCATCCTTTCATACCTCATCTCTAAGGTTAGAAATAATCGTTATTTCTCCTTAAAAATAAATTTCGAATTTTCGTTTAAAAGAAACTTATGTGGGATAATTTCCAATGTTGTTTTACAATCATAAGCCGCATTATATTGTATTATCCTTTTAGTCTAAATTAGACAAGATCTTGGAGGTCATGATTATAAAGAAATTCAAGAACTATTCTTGGTTCTCTGTACAGTGATCTCTTGTCCTCCCATTTCCATTCATCCCCTTTTCTATCTTAAGTTATGGAAATCAACTTCACTAAATGAGCTTCTGTGAAAGGCTAGGTGAATACAAAGCAATTTGACTATTACGTTTTACCTAGGTATGTCTATAATCTTACCTTTGTCTCTTCTATTCAGGATCCAGTTCCACGATGTACAAACGTTGAATTGGTCGGATTCTTGTACCATCTTATGTCTTGATCTTGGAAGCTTTAGATACGTCGTCTCGTTCTTTGATCTGTTTCTTTATTCTACTCAGCGTGGTCAGATAGCTCTTTTCTCCTCTCCTTTAACTATAACTCTCCTTTATAACCAAAGGTCTATCCAAATTCAAGGTGTCTTGTAATCCTTGACTTGATGTCCCCTTCGGAGAAAGCTTCGAGTTTGATGTAAATATTTGTATAAATTCTATTGTTTATAGCTGTCATTTTATTGGAACTTTTATGTATCGTTGTTGACTAGATGTCAATAAAGTTTGTTTTTCATTTCAAATTTCTCTCTTTCTTATCATCTGAGCCAATCAGAATGACCTCTCCACTTTTTAGAATGATCGCTGTCTTCTTTTTGGATTTATTCATTAGTTATGACAAGTATGGTGGTGGTGCTTATCTCCATGGTTAAACCAATTCCTGAAGTTCGGCTTCTTCAATTTTGCGATGGTAGTTATAGGCCTGGAAAATAGGTCCTATGACAAGTATTCCTTTCTAAATCTTTGTCTTAATTCCTGTTTCAGCTCATTATGATACCTGTAGAGATCTCGTATGCGTTCCGCTTTTGAAATTTCACCTTCGGGGAAATTATAGTTTTCATGAATCTTCAAGAAAATTTCTGTAGTTAGTGATTATAGTTCTTCTGAAAAAAAAAACATATGTTAGTGGTTGACTGTTCATCAATCTTCTCAACATGTCCAAGCAATAATATCAATTCTTTCCTTTTTCGATGATGCATGGCCATAAATCTTCTCAACATGTCCAAGCAATAATATCAATTCTTCCTTTTTCGATGATGCATGGCCATAAATCTTCTCAACATGTCCAAGCAATAATATCAATTCTTTCCTTTTTCGATGATGCATGGCCATAAATCTTCTCAACATGTCCAAGCAATAATATCAATTCTTCCTTTTTCGATGATGCATTGCCAACAATCTTCTCAACATGTCCAAGCAATAATATCAATTCTTTCCTTTTTCGATGATGTATTGCCCTCAATCTTCTCAACATATCCAATCAATAATATCAATTCTTTCATTTTCGATGATGTATTGTCATCAATCTTCTCAACATGTCCAAGCAATAATATCAATTCTTATCTTTTTCGATGATGCATGGGCATCAATCTTCTCAACATGTCCAAGCAATAATATCAATTCTTTCTTTTTCGATTATGTATTGCCATCAATCTTCTCAACATGTTCAAGCAATAATATCAATTCTTTCCTTTTTCGATGATGTATTGCCAACAATCTTCTCAACATGTTCAAGCAATAATATCAATTCTTTCTTTTTCGATTATGTATTGCCATCAATCTTCTCAACATGTTCAAGCAATAATATCAATTCTTTCCTTTTTCGATGATGTATTTCCATCAATCTTCTCAACATGTCCAAGCAATAATATCAATTCTTCCTTTTTCGATGATGTATTGCCAACAATCTTCTCAACATGTTCAAGCAATAATATCAATTCTTTCCTTTTTCGATGATGTATTGCCATCAATCTTCTCAACATGTCCAAGCAATAATATTAATTCTTTCCTTTTTCGATGATGTATTGTCATCAAATCTTCTCAACATGTCCAAGCAATAATATCAATTCTTTCCTTTTTCGATGATGTATTGTCATCAAATCTTCTCAACATGTCCAAGCAATAATATTAATTCTTTCCTTTTTCGATGATGTATTGCCATCAATCTTCTCAACATGTCCAAGCAATAATATCAATTCTTTTCTTTTTTCGATGATGTATTGCCATCAATCTTCTCAACATGTCCAAGCAATAATATCAATTCTTTTCTTTTTTCGATGATGCATTGTCAATCAATCTTCTCAACATGTCCTAGCAATAATATCAATTCTTCCTTTTTCGATGATGTATTTCCATCAATCTTCTCAACATGTCCAAGCAATAATATCAATTCTTTCCTTTTTCGATGATGTATTTTCATCAATCTTCTCAACATGTCCAAGCAATAATATCAATTCTTTCCTTTTTCGATGATGTATTTCCATCAATCTTCTCAACATGTCCAAGCAATAATATCAATTCTTCCTTTTTCGATGATGTATTTCCATCAATCTTCTCAACATGTCCAAGCAATAATATCAATTCTTTCCTTTTTCGATAATGTATTTCCATCAATCTTCTCAACATGTCCAAGCAATAATATCAATTCTTCCTTTTTCGATGATGTATTTCCATCAATCTTCTCAACATGTCCAAGCAATAATATCAATTCTTTCCTTTTTCGATGATGTATTTCCATCAATCTTCTCAACATGTCCAAGCAATAATATCAATTCTTTCCTTTTTCGATGATGTATTTCCATCAATCTTCTCAACATGTCCAAGCAATAATATCAATTCTTATCTTTTTCGATGATGCATTGTCAATCAATCTTCTCAACATGTCCAAGCAATAATATCAATTCTTATCTTTTTCGATGATGCATTGTCAATCAATCTTCTCAACATGTCCAAGCAATAATATCAATTCTTATCTTTTTCGATGATGTATTGTCATCATTCTTTTCATCAGCTTCTTCATGGTACGAATGAAACGTTCACACATTCCATAGGCTGCTGTAGAAGGGTTAGATTTCCAAATAATTGGCTGAAGATCATGTTCTTCCTGAATGGCTTTGCCTTTGGCTCAAAAATTGTTTTCAAATCTTCAAACCCATACTTTGATTCTGATGTAACCACAATAAGTATGATCATTCTTGACTTCATCAACAACATTCATCGTTGTAATCAATGGAATAGTTTTCTTTCTTTTCCTACCGATGATATCTTCATCAGGATATTCGTGATCTTCTGGCCAGCAACTTCTGGGCAGTCTCAACCATGCTGGTCCCTTCCACCATTTTGAATGAAGATGTCTTGGAAAACATTACCTAGAGGGTAAATCTATAGAATTTTGTATACAAGGAACATGATTCCAATCTTAGGATCGTGACTTTCTTCTAATTTCCTTCATTTTGTTCTCAACAAAGGTTGTCCAAGAGACTTCTTTCTGAATCTAGGCGAGTGCAATAGCACAATCCGTCCAGTGATATTCGGGAACATTGTCCAGATGTAAGGCTTGTCTCACAGTTGAAGGAAGATGAGTTCCTATAAGACATCCCAATAATTCAAGGCGTGGTATAGTTGCCAGAGAAGAAATTTGAGCCTTCGCTTCCAACAATTGAACTCTTGCTTCTTGATCCTAATGGATTCCCTTCTTTTTTTTTTGCTTATCCCTAAAAACCACGTGTTACAGGCCATGTTAATCATGGTGGGTAGAAGTAGGCGTCTGCTTTTACTATAAGTGCACTACATGTCTACACATGCGAAAAACAGTTCGACTTTGCACTTACAAATGTGCCCCGTTTGATTACTTGCACTTGCTGGTGGGGTTAAACTTTTGCAAAAATCGGGGCCCATTTGAAATATTTTTTTATTAAATCAGAAAAAAAAGTGCCCAATGCGGTAATCTCCCCCGGATCGTAGCGGTCGAAAACCAACCGTTTAGACCATCTTTCCACCGACTCCCCTTGATGGATTCTAATATAGACAAGTTCCACTTAAAAACCTGTTGACTCGCATCGGTCAAGATATGCATATTTCACTCTTTCGATCATCTTTCTCATCTGTAACCATTCTTGGCAAATCAATTTTGGCAAAGTCTTCTATTTCTGTATACCACTTTTTTGGAACTGTACCTTACAAGGTAAAGACTTATCCCACAAAAGTTTGATCGTCCATGCTTGCTGCAATAGAATTTCCATCATTATTATTACACCAGGAGCTAGAAATCCGACTGGATCAAATATTTTCATAATTTTTACCAAAATATTACGTTTTTTTGTCAGAATTTCTGGCAATATATCCGGTTTAACATCAACCACTAGCTTATCCTTTAACCCATTCCTATTTCATTGTCAGTACAAAAGTAGTTTCAGACTCAATTCCCTCATCCTTATTGAAAATACACCTATCCCCCGATTTACACGGTACTTGTTTTACACGTTTTCGCTTTTACACAGTTTTCCAAATAAGTTTTTTTTTTATCGCACTATACTAAAATCCGATATTCTACTCTATACTACCTATGTTGAAAAGAATATTGGGAGGCTTCTGATTCATGAGGGGGCGAACACCTATTCAGATTTGACAGTTCAATATACACCTATCCCTCGATTTACACGTTTTTCTCAGGAACGTATCTACCGTGTAAATCGGGGGATAGGTGTAGATGGAAATTTTGCCGAGAGTATATTGATCTAAAGAGACAAAGGTCGCCTCTCCAATCAAAATAGACGTTAAAACTAGACGCCATTGAACATCTACTTGCATAGCTTCATTTTTGCTTCTTCTAGTATACCCACAAACTACTTCCAGAATTCCAAAGAGTTTTCATAAACCATACATCCAATCGCCGTGAAATTTTGGGATATTATTAGGTATATCACCGGGAAGGTTTTTGAAAAATAATTTCATGAATATCTTGAATATCCTTAGAGTTATTTGCAGATTTGTAGATTTAACTCGCAAGCAGCGCCCCCATTGTGACGATGATAACAAGTTTTCTTATCACTAAGTTTGTTATCTTAAATATTATTTATCAAAAGTAAGATTATCTCAGGATGACACGGCAAATATTTGACCGGGAAAAAATGTTCACTAGATAAAACGATGATTTTGTAATGTAGAAAATTAGGAAAGACAAAATTCAGGATGACACAATAATTTATTTGAGACAAGAATAATGATACAATTCCAAGGCAAAGATACTATTCCTTTAACTTCCAATTACCGAGGGAACCAATTAATATTGATTTTATTCAACTTATCGAGTATTTTTCAAGGGACCGGGAAAAAATGTTCACTAGATAAAATGATGATTTTGTAATGTAGAAAATTAGGAAAGACAAAATTCAGGATGACACGGCAGACAGGGACCGGGAAAAAATGTTCACTTTATCGAGAGATTCAAATTTACGAGTTTCAAATTATCAAAATATTTTTTTTTTTTTTTTAATAAGTTTTTAGAGAATTGTTTTAACAAATGTTCGTTAGACAAACCTTTACTCGGGTAAAACCTCGGGCGAAGCTGGGTACATCCGCTAGTATAACATATATATGAAACATAGACACTTCGACCAATTAAAGTTTTTTTTTTTCTCTCAACGTTTCGACAAAAATATTTTGTCTTCTTCAGAAGAAGTAAATAAAAATAAAGCATTTGGCAAGGCGTTAAAAGGAGAACGCCCTTGCAACCTCAGAACATTTTTAACGCCTTGCCAAATGCTTTACTTCTCCTGACGAAGGCAAAAGATTTTTGTCGAAACGTTGAGAAAATAAAAAACTCTAACTGGCCGAAGTGTCTATTTAACATACAAATATGAATGCCGGCCTGGCAGCCTCTATCTTTACGATTGATTAATCCTGTTATAGATCTCCCCCCTATAATCCCAAATATGGATAAAATACTGACCTACCAGCCACCTTGCCAGTAAAACACCTCTTTGGTAGATTGTGAAGATTCCATTAGATCCCGTGTGGATCTCATGGAATAAAGATTAAAAAAGTCAGTGGATGAGAGGGTAACACGCTCGATTCCCGAAAGTCATGAACCGGGATTGAATCCCACGTTAAAATTTGTTTAATATGTGAATAACCTTCACATATCATTCACTGTTTCAATTATCATGAACTAGGTTGCTCTTGCTGAGCGGTACCTATTAATGTGATTTTGACCCAATGGAATAAAGTCCGCCCTAGACTGACGAGGGCCATTAGCCCGAAACCATGGTCTCTAGGTGGACGCTTTTCAGTTTGCCAAAGCTGGTGTTGTGGCTTTGTCACCGACCTGAGGCCGCTAGTTGCGGCGACGGTCAATAGATGGCGTCTGGTTTTAGACGTCTATTTTGACGGGAGAGGCGACCTTTGTTTCTTTAGATCAATTTCCTCCCGGAAAAATTTCCGTCTATATTTTAGCCATAGATATGGCCCAGCCACCTTGCTAGCAAAACACCTCTTTGGTAGATTGTGAAGATTCCATTAGATCCCGTGTGGATCTCATGGAATAAAGTCCGCCCTAGACTGACGAGGGCCATTAGCCCGAAACCATGGTCTCTAGGTGGAAGTTTCTCAGTTAGCCAAAGCTGGTGTTGTGGCTTTGTCACCGACTCGAGGCCGCTAGTTGCGGCGACGGTCAATAGATGGCGTCTGGTTTTGACGTTTATTTTGACGGGAGAAGCGCCCTATGCTTCTATTATAAAAATTGAAGAAGAAATACACTGGCAATGAGCTAGCTATGAATCAAGAAAGCTACCGGAAGGTCACAAGATGAGCTGCGAGTGATGTTCACTAACAGATTAAATTGGAGAAATTCTGTCCCCATATAGTCAACAGATATATACTTGATGAACGCTAACAACAAACTTTTATTTGAAAAAGTAAAAATAAAAATAAGGTATAAAGTTTCTTTTAAATCAAATTTGCAAGCTTTCGAGCAAATATACTGTTCTTCAACGGGCTGATACTCTATGTACAATCTCTAAATGATCTTTATACAGAATAATTGAAAACTTTTGTTATTGGCATGTGTGGGCGTGCATCAGACTGTACCAGCTAAAGTAATAGATATTATACTGGGATGAAATATATATACATTCCAATAATTTTTACTTTTTCAAATATTTTTGGGTAACTATTGCTCACATAAACTTTTATTTAAAAAAAAATAGTTCAAAAGTTAAACTTTACTGGAAACATTTTTATATCAAAAAAAGACACTTCGGCCAGTTGGAGTTTTATTTTCTCAACGTTTCGACAAAAATATTTTGTCTTCGTCAGGAGAAGTAAATAAAAATAAAGCATTTGGCAAGGTGTTAAAAATTGTTCTGAGGTTTGCAAGGGCGTTCTCACGTGATTTTTCGAATTTAGTACAAGATTTAAAGCGCGAGTCAAAAACAAATATTAAACTCGTCAAAGACTATGATCTTGGAAATAAAAATATATAATAATAAAATTATAATAAATTAAGTAAAAATAAATAAATAAAGTAATATAATAATAATAATCACAAAAAAATATTATATAGATTTCTAACTATTAGATACTGGAATCAACAGGCTGATAAATTAAGAAAAGAAGGTATCTACTTCTCCAAGAATAATGTACTGTTATCACATAGTTTGTCCTTCTCACGCCCTTCCAGCTTAAATACATGTTCAATGATTTTTCAGGATGCCCCAAAGACCTTTTTTTTTTTTTAGGGTTGTTGATTTACATCTTGCACCACGCTGATGAGGACCAACAGTCCTAAACACGTACGTGGTTAGCTTTTTTTTAATCAATTCTAGAAAAGGTATTTGGCCAATTCTGGAATAATTAAAAATTAACGATTAGTTGATATTTATTCCGATAGATGGCGCAAACCATCAACAACATTTAATTATACAATCAGGAAAGATACCTGTTCCAAAATCACTATATTAGGTACCACTCAACAAGAGCAACCTAGTTTATGATATTTGCAACAGTGAATAATATTGGGAGTACAAATAAGTTTTGAGGGATTTGCAAAAGAAGCCTCAACAAATATTATATAAATAGCATCGGACCTTGTAAGGTTTCATGTTAAGGCTTCATCATTTCCCCAAAAAAAATCAGAAGTCTTTTCACTCAAGTGTAAGGAACTTTTTTTTTTTTTTTGGTGCTCTAACCATGTCAACCTTTTTGCCAACAAAACACAATTTGCGGGAAGCGCTGCTTTTTTGTTTTAATTTGAAGAAAAGTGCAACTGATAGACATCGATTGCTGTGTGAGGCATATGGTAAACATGCTCTATAAATAAAATCATGTGAGTACTGGTTTCGGCGTTTCAAAAGTGGCGATTTTGACACCAGAGACAAAGAACGCGGAGGGAGGCCAATAAAGTTCGAAGACGCTGAGTTGGAGGCTTTATTGGACGAAGATTCAAGCCAAACTCAAGAGGAGCTCGCTGAAACCTTGGGAGTGACTCAACAAGCGATTTCGAACCGTCTCAAGGTCATGGGTATGGTGGAAAAACAAGGAAATTGGGTTCCATATGAACTCAAGCCAGGAAACATCGAGCGCCGTATTTGCACGTGCGAACTACTGCTCAAAAGACAAAATCGGAAGGGTTTTTTGCATCGAATCGTGACGGGGGACGAAAAGTGGATTCACTACGACAACCCAAAGCGCAGAAAATCGTGGGTTAAGCCCGGTCATGCATCAACTTCAACGGCCAAAACGAATATTCATGGCAAGAAGTTAATGCTGTGCATCTGGTGGGATCAGCTCGGAGTGATCTACTATGAGCTACTTCAGCCTAACGAAACCATCACTGGAGAACGTTACCAACAACAATTGATGCGATTAAGCCGAGCATTGAAGATTAAACGCCCACTATATGCCAAAAGACATGACAAGGTGATCTATCAGCAAGACAACGCTCGGCCACATGTTGCAAAAGTTGTCAAGGAGACTTTGGAGGCGCTTCAATGGGATGTCCTACCCCACCCGCCGTATTCACCAGACATTGCTCCTTCAGACTACCACATGTTCCGTTCGATGACACATGGCCTGGCCGAGCAGCACTTCACTTCTTACGAAGAGGCGAAAAATTGGGTCAATGTTTGGATCGCCTCAAAAGACGAGGAATTTTTTCGACACGGAATCCGTATGCTGCCTGAAAGATGGGAAAAAGTCGTAGCTAAAGATGGACAATACTTTGAATGAAATATATTGTACTGATTTCTCTGAATAAAGCTTCGAATTTATAAAAAAAAAAACCCTCAAAACTTATTTGTACTCCTAATATATGAAGGTTATCCACATAATAAACAAAATGTTAACCTGGGATACAATCCCGGTTCATGGCTGTCGGGAATCGAAGGTGTTACCCACTCGTCCACCGACTTCTCAGGAAAGATACCTTGTTTCTTAAATTTCTATATGTTTCAATGTAAAACATAAAAGAAGGATGTAGTTATATATAGCTAAAAGAGGTATAAAATGTAGGATATACAAACAAATTGTTGTTATATTATATTTTCTCGAAAGAATAGTCATATTTTGTATATATATGTTAGTCTTATGTTCTTCTTTCTTTACGCCTCAAGTTAAGTTTTACTTTATCAAATTATGTGTGTCTTATCAGCCCAATTAAAGTAAAAAGTGATTTAAATTTATTGTATTTTCTTCAAACTCCACCTTTGCCGGTCCCAAGCCCGGATGAAAAAGGAGGAGGGGGAGCAGTAACAAGCTCACTAAAAAACCTGGGCTCAGCTGGCCCGGCTGATAGTACCCTGTAAGGGCTCCTAATCCAGGGATACAGGATGAGCAGCGTCTGTACTCCATGTTAGGAGCGGCTGTACATGGCGTCTGTTCCTCATGTCAGAGGCGGCTATTTCTTTTGGAGCTAAGTCGGTCTGCCACTGAGTAGTGCTCCCAGTCTTAATGACAAAGGCAATCTACTTCACCCAGTCATGATGGTTGTCAAACAGACACCATCAAGGCTCACAACTTGATACCCTAATATGATTGAGTGAAGAGAAGAAAGAAGAAGAAGTATTTTCTTCAAAAGAGTTTTCACGACTGCATACTCTGCCCAGAAGTCCTTCTCTACGTGGCGGGCGGGAGAAGCAGCACAAGTAATGGACTGTACTGTAGTACGGTGTTGTGAGCCCCGAGCCGCTACGTTAACCGTGAACAGGGAACTCTGAAATGTGGCTGACTAACGGGGCAATGGCACCCCTCCTCTACGTGGCGGGCGGGAGAAGCAGCACAAGTAAGGGACTGCCCTGTAGTACGGTGTCGTGAGCCGTTACGGTAACCGTGAACAGGGAACTCTGAAATGTGGCTGACTAATGGGGCATCCGTATGTATTTTATAAAGCATAAAAATAGCTTAAATGCAGTGAAAAATTAGTGTAAATATGAATAGAGGTGATATACAAGTAGAATCTTGGAATACTTGTATCATAGATTAGTTAGAATACAAGTAAAATCGTAACTTAGCTCACAATCTTGCCATCAATGTCTTCATCATCCTTTAACAGCATTCCAACTTGTAAGGCTAGCTAGCATTTTGAGCTTAACACCTAACAGACAAACAATCTAAACAAAAATTACATATTTTGAATTTTACAAAAAAATAATAATATATATATATTTTTAAAGACACATCTCCTTATCAGACAACTGAAAGTTGTTGATGGCTTACGCCATCTATCGGAATAAATATCAACTATTCATTGATTTTTAATTATTCCGATAGATGGCGCAAGCCATCAGCAACTTTCAGCTGCCCAATAAGGAGATGCCATTTATCTTTTTTTAATTTATGAACTGGAATAATAAAAAATCAACAAATAGTTGAAATTTATTCCGCTAGATGGCGCAAGCCATCAGCAACTTTCAGCTGCCTGATAAGGAGAAACCTTTTTCTTAATTTATGAACCTCATTCCAGTACAATATCACATTTGTACTATTTTTTTCATAATAATGTCAATGATTCTAATAAAAATCTATATTTTTATACTTATATCTATATAAAATGATAGATTTAATCAATAAAACAACTTCCTCAAACCACGATTAGAAAGTTAAGTGAGCTTTAGTTTTAATTCAAAGAAACAAAAAATAAATAAAATAAAGCTACCATCCAGAAATAAGAGGAAAAAGAAGAAAAAAAGAGGTTTCATTGATTCTTCCAAACGGTCCAATACCGTTAGATCTGGGCATCTAAGTCGGTGCCACTTAATTACAGACACCTCAAAAAAAGCCACTTATTAAAAGTGGATCAAGGCAATTACTTCGGCTTCCCTAATTAACTGCTGAGAAAAACTATTTTCTAATTAGAAAAGAAATACACTCTCTCATCAACCCCACACGGGCCTCCCCCTCCCCCCAAGCTTTTTTCTGTTTGTTGCTCCTTTCTTTGTTACGCTAAGTAACTAATCTTTAATCATGTACCCAATTAAAAAGATCTCAACGGCTAAAACGCAGAGATGTTCGGTTTTCTCTTTTTTTGTTGAGATGCCCTTAGCCTCTTGTAAGCCTAAAGAAATACTCTCAAAAAGATCAGAAAAACTCTTTGAGACGGTATCAGGCAATTAGGTTATTTAGGGTGTCTTTTAATTGGGAATCTTAGGGTAGGCTAACCATCCTGTAGGACGTGGAATGATAGAACTAACTAGCTTAGCTTTTTCTAAGAGAGAATTCCACTTTTTTTTTTTCAAATGAGATAATTCTTTGAAAAAAAAATCCTTGAACGTGATTCGAATTAAAGTTCGTTAATGTAATAGAGTTGGATTAAAAATTTGCTTATTAATTTTTAATATTGACTAATAAACTTTTTATTTATTTGAAAAGAAGATGGATTTATAAATAGAATATTTTTAGAAGATATTTTATAAAAATAGAGCAAAATAAAATAGTAATTTCTCTGTTCCAAATTAACTTTATTAGGTACAGCTCGAAAAGAGTAACCTAGCTTATGTCTTCTTCTTTTCTTATCTCCACTCAATCATATTAGGGTATCAAATTGTGACCCTTGATGGTGTCTGTTTGACAACCATCATGACTGGTTAAAGTGAATGCGTCTGCCTTTGTCATTAAGACTGGGAGCACTACTCAGTGGCAGGCCGACTTAATCCAAAAGAAATGGCCACCTCTGACATGAAGAACAGACACCATGTACAGCCGCTCCTAACATGGAGTACAAACACTGCTCATCCTGTATCCCTGGAGTCCTTACAGAGTACTATCAGCCGGGCCAGCTGAACTCAGGTTTTTTAGCGAGCTTGTTACTGCTCCCATTCCTCCTTTTTCATCCGGGCTTGGGACCGGCAAAGGCGAAGTTTCTAGCTAATGTTATTTGCATGAAAAATATGAACAGGCTCTTCACAGAAAAAAGTATACAATACGGGATTCGATCCCCGGTTCTTGGATGTCAGGAATCGAGGGATTTAACCTCTCGTCCACAGACTTCTTTTTCAAATCGCAATAGCAAAAAACGGCTATATATATGTTGCAATAAATTTTGGTGAGATGTTAATTATTATGTACTTGAAATTTAGATGCAAATAATATTATGATTGAGAGTTAAATAAATTTAAAATATTTGCTGAGTTTCTTTAATAAGGTATAAGAGGCAAGCTTTCGCGCGGTCGCGCTTCATCAGGCCACTGGCTCCGCAAATGCGTGCTACAGATACAATAGAGATTCAAGAAATACATTTAAAAATTAAAAAATAAAATAGTGGCAGTTGTAGAGGGTACTGTTTCGTTGGGGGTTGGCATCATCTGCGTTGAATATGCTGGAACTGTTGGGGTAGATCAATTCTTCTGTTTATGCTATTATTGTCTTTGGAGATTAAAGATTCTAGAATGAGTCTATTGTATTTCGAGAATATGCTATGGAAGTGACATGTGACATCTTGTAGGTTGAATTGATGACCTGTAGAATATGTTAATTATTAGCTGATTGATTTTGGATATAAGTGGATTTTGACAATGGTATGCAGTCGTGACCTGCCCAGAAATCCTGCTCTACGTGGCAGGCGGGAGAAGCAGCACAAGTAAGGGACTGACCTGTAGTACGGTGTCGTGAGCCGCTACGGTAACAGTGAACAGGGAACTCTGAAATGTGGCTGACTAACGAGACGCTGTTGTCTCCCCTTCTAACAGGGAGGACATCTTCGAGTACCTGACATCTGAGCAGAGGTCTGAAGCTATTCCTCGACATGGCAATAGTCGGGGAGATCTGTCCGACTTCAGGACGTGACATCATAACAGACGACCCTCAGTGAGATTCGTCTGATGAAAATAATATTTCATTTTACTTTTTATTATTTCTCCTTTTAACCCTATATAATATTGCCACGTGGAAAATTAGGGAAGACAAAAACTTCAGAAGGAGACAACAATTTATTTCAGGCAAGGACAAAACTATGAATGGGGGGGAGAAGTCCGACCACACCTCCCTGCGGTCCCCCCTGGACCCTTGGAATATTCGACCAAATTCTGGTTAGTTTCCAATGTGACTAACGTAGCAACGGCACCCATTTTCCAATCAAGAGCAACTTAGTGGATATTGCTGCTGCTGTGATGGAGATGTATGGAGACATCTAAGACTCTTCTTTGGACACGACAACAACAACAACAACAAAACTATGAATGATAAACAAAAGATAAGCCACGAGGGAAATTTACAGAGTAGCAAAATATAAACATAAAAATAACCACTCTGTTAATAAAAATTAATACTTTGTTAAAATATTATATTAACGTTGTAATAAATCAGTTTCAATCTCAATTTCTCTCTCTCTCTCTCTCCTGTACCTTGATAGAAACGTTTCAAATACGTATTAAAGAGATCTATTACCCATTCTGATCTAGGTATCATTGTTCACACTTGGTTATCTCGTGGGTCTTCAATAAAGGTCACTGTGTATCAAATATATTTCAGAGTTATTATCTGAATCTCAATATACTACTCTGAGCAAAGTGTTGAAACTTTTTGATCAGAGTAGTATATCGGGATTCAGATAATAACTCTGAAAGATATTTGATAAACAGTGATCTTTATTGAAGACCCACGAGATAACCAAGTGTGAACAAACTCTCTGGTAAGAGGACAATCATCCTCCAATTCTATTACATCAATGTCTAACTAAATATTAAATACAAGTATGAAATACTTGTATCTGACTGAAAAAATCATAGTCTCGGCCTTTAAAAATATTGAAATACCAAACATTGGGTTTTGGGAGCTATCTAGACCTTAGTCTACACCCAGGATTACCATAACAGAAAACTAAAAAGATTTGCGACCTCCCCAATCCGCCTTAGGTCATTCCTGTCCAAAATACGTCTTGGGATGGCCACCACTACCATCCTTACCGGTCACGGCCACGTTCTGGCAGATCTAGCGCTCTGGCATAGAGATCTAGATCCAACATGTCCTCACTGCCGGGAAGAGTCACAGACTGTGGATCACCTCCTCTTCTCCTGTCCAGCTTTTATGCTACACAGGCTACAGATAGCCCTACTGCTTGGAGTACAAGACTTCAGCCCGACAGCCCTGCTCCTACTTCCTGACTCCCTGCCGGCCTGGAACTACCTGGTTACCTGGTTCACCTGCCCCCCACTTCTCCTCTAGACTGTAGCTGTACAACCCGGGTAGTTGGCGATTTGTGCTCCAGGAGCCCGGGTTACCTCTATTTTCTCTCTCTCTCTCTCTATCTATCTAGAGAAAATGAAAATTCACTTAAAATTTATTATCATTAAAAAACATTGTTTTATACAAATGCTCTTTATTTGTCCGGATAAAACTATATAAGCAAATGTCGTTTTAGGTAACAAGACTATCCCTATTCTCCTCTCCCTCGACTGGCACACACGCTCTATATATAGCTGGCACAAATAGGTTATAACAACTATGCAAATCGTGCCAAACATGCCACGAGCAAATATGCAAAGAGCAAGTATGCAAATATACCACACACCTGCTTACAAACATTAATGTATTTACTCTTTAAACAAAAAATCTTCAATTAAAAACATTTTAAAGTAATTGTTTTACTGTATTCAATTTAATTTCTATAAAATATATAATCATTATTATTTTTTTAAATCTATTATCTGGGATTTTTTTTGTTTGTCAACATCATTTAGAATCACAAAAAAATAATAATGATTGTTATACTCAAAGATATCTTGATAAATTCAATCTCTAAATGAGATTTATAATTGGAATAATTGATAAAAAAATTATCATTAGTTCCTTATTTAAAATCCTAAATAATAATTTGGAATAAAATTTAATTGTTAAACTCTAATTGGATCCGAACTAAATTTGTACATCAACAAACACAAGCTGTTTATTTAAATAAAATATATATTTAGAACAAATAGAGTTAACTTCTATTATTTTTATTATTTTATTTAACAGTTGGGGAGACACGCCATATCCACAATTAGGATAATTGCGTGTATATCTTAAATTATACACAATTAACACAATTGAACATTAGGAATCATGAAAATTAAACGTTCGATGTCAAATTTTGCATATAGCAATTAGAAATAGTAGCTTGAAATATGTACAGTCAACACTTTCGCCTTGAAATATACATCCTGCAGAATCTATTAAACTTAATGTATTGGTCTTTATTGCAAGCAACTTGTTTTGTATTAGTCAGGTAAAGTTGGTTTTCTTCCCTTAGATCAGAAGTTAATGGACAGTTTATCAGAAGACTTCTATTATTTTAATAATGTAAACTTTTATATATTTTTCCTAATAGAATTATAACGAACCATGGAAATTTTAAGGGATTTTTATCAAAAATTGGAGCGGTTGAAGACTCTAGCTGTCATTGTGGCAACGAATTCCAGGACTCGAGACACCTACTGCTGGAATGCCCACTCTTTTCTAGCGCTAGACAACAGACAATAAATAATGTTGTAGATCTATATCAATTTGTCAATACTAGAGATAATTGTCACAGATTTAACTATTTTTGTAAATACAAGGTCCATTATGAAAGAAATGAGCATTTACTAGCAAAATACATTTATTGATCGTAATTTGTGCAAATGTTCAATATTCTTCAAAATACATTCTTCCTTCATCAATACACTTGCGGGCCTGAAAGGTACCCTGAAACTCCTCGACAGGAATGCTTCTCAGGAACGTTGTAACATGGTGTTGGATGTTTTCCACGGTTTCCCAATGTTTTCCTTTCATCTCTCTCTTGAGTCGCGGAAACAAAAAGAAGTCACATGGAGCTAAGTCGGGACTGTAAGGGGAGTGAGGGATCACCGGGGTGTTGCTCCGGGCCAGGAAGTTGGTAATGATGAAGGCTGTGTGGCTGGTGGCATTGTCATGGTGGAGCTTGACCGTGTCTTTAATGTCAGTCCTCACGCGTGCAATCCGGCGTTTCAATCTCCTGAGCACCTCCAGGTAAAAGGCTGAGTTTACAGTTTGTCCCTGCGGTACAAACTCACAATGGACTATTCCTCGGATGTCAAAGAAGACAATGATAATCGTTTTGATGCGCGACTTGCTCATTCGCGCTTTCTTGGGGCGTGGGGATGATTTTGTGTGCCATGCACAGCTCTGCCTTTTCGACTCTGGGTCGTATTTAAACATCCAGGATTCGTCTCCGGTTACTACAGAGTTCAGAAAGTCCAGTTCATTTTGAATCAAATCCAACAATTCTTGACAGCGCACAACTCTAAGTTCTTTCTGGTCTTGCGTCAACACTTTCGGCAAGAGCTTCGCACAGACCTTACGCATTTGCAGATCCTCGGTCACTATCCCATGTACCACAAACGTGGACATGTGTAATGTGTCAGCAATTTTCTGGATGCTTAATCAACGGTCGGTACGCAAAACTTCGAGCACACGATCCACGTTCTCGTCAGTTCTGGCCGTTGTTGGGCGTCCTGAACGGGGTTCGTCGGCGACCTCCTCCCGGCCCTCCTTTAACGCCTTGTGTCACTTCCCAGACTGTGATCTTGAAATGCAATCGTCCTTGAAGGCTTTTTGCAGCATCTTGAATGTTTCGGTTGCATTTTTTCCAAGCCTCACGCAAAACTTTATGGCGTATCGTTGTTCAAGCGAACGCTCCATAGCGCTATGTTACAAAAGTTTAAAACACACTTCAAGCGGAGGCATGTATCTCCCCTCACACTGCTCGAACTCAACTGACGACCGGATGGATTGAAAGGGCATATTCCTCCACCACATTTTCCACGGTTTTACCGTGCTGCCATCTATCGTCGCGTCACAATAACATTATGCTCATTACTTTCATAATGAACCCTGTATATTTATGATTATCTTTATGGCCTGAAAGGTTCAGGTTCCTAATATATACTGTATTATTGTTTCTCTTTTTATTTTTGATTACTTTCTTGTATAACATGTTTATAACTGTTTCTGTTTTTAAAAAAATGTAAATCGACGCAATTTATCCCTAGCCGAGATATCGCGTTTTGTGTGTTGAAATAAATAAATAAATAATAGAATTATAATATATAAAAAGCGTGAAATCATAAAACGAAAGGTTTCTTTTAAAGATTTTTTTTTTTTTCATTATTATTTTTTGTAAACATTTCTGTCATATTTTCAACATGATCATTCTAATTTTGGCTTCTGTGGAAACCAATATATTAATATCAGAGTTATTTGGTAGTAATAAGCCATAAAAAAAACGCATTTCTTGAGTTTCAACGTTTTTCTTTTGAATTATATAGATTTAAGTTTTTCTATTTGGAAATGTATTATTCAAATACAGATAATCTTAAATTTTCAAAATACTTTCATAGCCACTGAATAACAAATTGTATTTCAACAAAAAAATTCTTGCTTGAAAAAACACAAAAAATTGAATAGATTCGAAATTTTAAATTTAAATTAATCCTTCGCTTTATTTTTTTATGTTTCATTACTACAATAAAAACAAAATTAGTTATTTAAATTGTTTTTACTAATTAAAAAATATTTTCGTCTTTTTATAAAAGATTTATCCAATAGTTTTTCTATAAGTAAATATATTTTTTACAAAACAATTAGGTTTCTAAGTTATCGATAAAAAAAGTCAAAAGCTAAAATATCCTTGAAGATATAACATCCTCGGGGGGTATTGAAGGTGAAGTTAACTCATTTCTTTTGGGGGTCTTTTAAAAAAAAGGAAAAAAGAGTTTTCATAAGATGGATGGAACAACTTTACTCTACCCCTCAAATATGACCTATGGCTACCAGGATGCTGATTATTCCAGTAGGTATCGTAGTATTCTGTGTTTAAAGATAGAAATATATATCATCATCATCATAGAAAGTATAAAGCGCAAACATTGGATACGAATATAAATAAATTGTAAAAATAAAATAAATGTAATCTTTCAAATATATATAAGTGTAATAAAATAATTTCATCTGGTGAGTAATGTTTAATTAATAAATAAAATAATAACTATACAACAGTATCGTATGTAGGGAAATTCTTCGTCCAAATTGGATCATTATATTATAAAATAAATGAAGCTTCCAGGGTTAAGTTTCTTATGTAACTTTTTATTTTCAAGCTTTCGGACTTGTCAGTCTGTTGGAGTGTTTTTAAAAGACAATTCTCAGATTTATAAAATTAAACTTTAAACATTTTTAGATATAGAGAGAGAAACGAGTTAATTACCTCGTATTTAAAACAAAATATTCATCTAATTTACATACATCGTTCTAACCATATTCAACTTATGGAAAACAGACGACAAAGAAAAATAAACAAATTAATGGTAGAGGGTAAGTTCCTATTTTTACAAGCTTTCACACTCAAAGAATAATCATTTTCTTGCTTCACAGTCTTTCAACAAGATTATCACGTTTACAACTTAATAATAAATACTATTTTTACATACACCTTATTATTTAATTAAAAAGGCATATATTGGATCAAAAAATCATTTATTTTACCCATATTTCAGTTGGCTGAACGCCAACCTTTATCAAGGTGTTATAACATTTGTTAATGTTATAATGTTAAATTTGAAATGTTATAATACCTTGATAAAGGTTGGCGTTCAGCCAACTGAAATATTGGTAAAATAAATGATTCTTTGATCCAATATATGCCTTTTTATTTAAAGATTTATCTATGGATTGCTCTATTTTCAAAACACATCATTATATACATATTTTAAATACTTATTATATATTGAGAGAAGAATATATTACATTATTTCTGTTTGAAAAACAAATTTTGAAAAAAATGGATCATAGCTTTACTGTCCCTTGCTCTACATCCTAACCCCCCATCCTAAATTCTCCAATAACGTTTCCCTAAGTCGATATCGCTGTTTTCCAAGTGCTCTCAACTATTGCAATATAAAGATGTTTAAACAAAAAGCTTAGATTGTTTACATTTATTACTGCGTGTTTATCCCAATACATAAAAAAGGTTGTCACTCAGAAACCATACGTAATCGGAAAAGAACTGTTGTATATATATTAATTAATTGTTACCACAGAGTATGTGTAAGCTCACAGGTGAATAGGCGATAACCGAAACAGAAAAAAGTTCTTTTGTTTAATATTAGTTTCCCTTTTATATTTTGTTCTCTCTCTTGTAAATCAATAAATATATTGTTTAATTAATAATTATTGGAATCAGTTTCATTAATAATTCTAAGCAAAGTCAACAAGAACTAATGGTTTATTTGGAATCATCTCAAAAAAATACTTTAAGATTATATATCGTTTCTCTTTTGTAGATCATTGATATATAAATATTCATAGTTATAACATTTTATTTAAAAAATTGAACGACCATAATATTATATTTTTCATAATATATGCTTTGAATGATACTAATAGACTTTTTATATTGTCTTTGTGATTTCTAATTGGCCGTTACTTTATATTTCGGATTTATTAGAAACACATGATTCAGAAAATTGTATTGATTATTACATCCATAACATTTAAACCTATATCAAGTCGTTCCGTCTTTAAGGGGATCTTGTTGTATTAGTTTAAACAACGTTTCAATTGATTCAAATTCCTTGATATTTTATACAAACAAATGCTACAGGTTTCGATGAAATAGTCGGTGGATGAGTGGGTAACACGCTCGATTCCCGACAGTCATGAACCGGGATTAAATCCCGCGTTAAAATTTGTATAATATGTGAATAACCTTCACATATTATTCACTGTTTCAATTATCATGAACTAGGTTGCTCTTGCTGAGCAGTACCTATTAATGTGATTTGAACCAGGCTACAGGTTTCCGGAGAGTAAAGGGGTAGTTTTTTAAATTTTTCGGATTTTTCGTAAAAGTTAAAGGATTGTATCAACATCTAGTCATTAATATTTTCTATCTTAAGATCGTTACTTAGAATCCTGTTTCTGATAAACCATGGTGCGTCTGTAATTTTTCTAATGATTCCCTTTTTATATATCTTTAATCTTTTTAGATTGTTTATAGGAATATAATGAAAATTGGGTAAAAATTTATGTGTAAATTGTCCTTTTGCAATTTATAAATAAAGAAAAGAAAAAAAAGGAGCATCTCCTTATCGTGCAACTGAAAGTTGATTATGGCTTGCGCCATCTATCGGAATAAATATCAACTATTCTCGTTGATTTTTAATTATTCCAGAATTAGCCAAATACCCATTCTTGATTAATCAAAAAAGCTAACCATGTATGCTTTTCGGGCTGTTGGCCCTCATCAGCGTGGTGCAAGCTGTACCTCAACGACCAAAAAACTGGTCATTCAGACATCCTGAAAAAATCATGAAACGGGTAGTTAATATTTATTCCGATAGATGGCACAAGCCAATCAGCAACTTTCAGATGCCCGATAAGGATATGTGTCCTTTTTTCTTTTCTTAATTTATGAATCTTATCCTAGTACCATATCACTTGTGTACTATTTTTTTCATATAATTTATGAATAGTTTTCTCTTTCGGCCTAGAAGTAGAAGTTAGTTTGTGTTGTGCAGCCTTTGCGCCAAATTTATTCTGTTTTCAATGTTTTTAGAAAGGGGGTCGGTGGAAGGCTGGTTAAACCGTTTGGTTTTCGACCACTAGGACCCGGGTTCGATTCCCGCATTGGACACTTTTTCTGTTAAAAAAAAATGCTCCAATGGCCCCCGATTCTTGCAAAAGTCCAACCCCACCAGCGAGTGCAAGTAACCAAACCGGGCTCTGGCATTTGTAAGTGCAAAGTCGAACTGCTTTTCACATGTGTAGACATGTGGTGCGCTTACAGTAAAAAGCAGTCGCTAACTACCCACCATGATTATCATGGCCTGTACCACGTGTACTAGGGATAAGCAAAAAAAAATGTTTTTAGAATGTCAAATTTTGGTCGAGGGTTACCCCTAGGTAACGAATATTTTCCTTCACTTCAATATCGGTATCTGAAAATATTGTAGCAAAGTATTTATTAATTTTATTAGCAGAGTATTATTTTTTTTATGTTTATATTTTGCTAATCTGTAAATTTCCCTCGTGGCTTATCTTTTGTTTATTCTTCATAGTTGGTACTTGCCTTAAATAAATTGCTGTCTTATACTGAAAAAAAAATATATATAGTCTATTTTAAACTGTATAATAATGACACTTTCTATTTACTACCATCCCATGTTTTGTATATAAACCCTATTTGTATTTAAACTAAAAAATGGTAACGTCAAAATAAAGATCCAAAGAGAGAGCGGTCAGCTGGTGGCAGGGACAGAGGGGAGGAAAAAGGCAACGCCCAGTCCATGTGGGGCCCCCAGGGACTCTTTATAGACGACCCCTGTAAACAGGACAGGTTTTGGCGGGGGGTCAGCAGCAGATGGTTCTAGGGTGTGTTTCTCGGCAGGCCGCTTCAGTCTGGCTCTCCATGTCTCGGTGATAGGCATCCAAGTTTGTGTCATGGCCTCTACCTCTGTCCCGTGGGCTGTCCCCGATCACTCTCGGTGCTAACATCTAGCCCTGCCTCTGCTTCTTGTTGTCCGCGTGTGGGAAGAACATCAACACTCGCCTCACGTACACGACTGCCAGTTTATCCATACGTCAACATTTGCAACAATATTACATATATATATATATATATATATTATATAAACATAAAATTACCACTTTGTTAATAAAATTAATAAATACTTTGTTACAATATTATAGTCCATATGTTATATAATTTTGTTCTTTTTTTTTTTTTGTGAATATTACGGCTTAATTTTTGTGTGTGTGGGTTCACTGTGACGCACTATTTTTTATACCAAATACTGGAAAATATATAGGCTTTTTGGAACTTTAGATGAACTCTATCAAATATGTATGCAGAGGCTAAGATAAAGATATCGTTGGCAAATAAGTGTAGTGATGTTTCTTCGATACAAGGCAAATCATCGATGTATAGGTCAAAAAATAATTATCTGGTGACTGAGCCTTGAAGGATCTCAGCTAGGATTTTTCTAGATGGTGACAGTATATTTTATACAAATAAATTTACTGGCAATGCGTTTTTTTTTTAATATCATCAAATATTATCTCTACAGACCTAACTGCAATGATATGAGTTATTGATTGAGAGCCAAGCCCTCTCATTCAATAACTCATATCATTGCAGTAAGGTCTGTAGAGATAATATTTGATGATATTTAAAAGAAACGCATTGCCAGTAAATTTATTTGTGTAAAATTTTAACGATAGATGGCAATTAAATTTAATTTACTAAAGTATATTTTATCTTCACCTTGAATTTCCTGTTTGTGTTAGAAAGTTTCTTGTCATTTTAATGATGTTCTCAGGGAGATGTTTTTAAGGCATTTTATAAAGACAAATTAGCAAAAAAAGGGTGTCACTTACCAAGCAATAGCAATAATCTTACCTTTGAAGGAAATATATACGTATTAAAAAAAGAAAATAAATCAAAACTGACAGCTTATCCAAATCATCACTGGTACAAATCATTGAAACAATTAGAAGAACTTCAAAAATTCAATAGAAATCAACAAACAGCTTTAGCAAGACTAAGAAGTGTCCATATAAAAACCTTAAAATTTCAAAATGGACAAAAAAATCATCAATAACTGCTTGAAATGCAATAGTGCGGAAGCTTCTCCGGAACATATCATGTTCATAACTGACAATAGAGGACCTAGTATTTTCCAGGCCTATAACTACCATCGCAAAATTGGAGAGGAGTGGACTTCAGGAATTGGTTTAACCATGGAGATAAGCACCACCACCATCACCATAAAGAAGGGTTCCATGTGCCAGACTTTGCCGAGTGTTTTGGAAATGTCGAAAACATAGCTACAGTTATTTGATCAAGTGCCATGGTTTGTTATTGATGTAATGTTGAATTGTGGTATGCGAATTGTTCGTGTGTTTGTGAATATGTCTATTAGAGGCGATCTCTTTGGAAGAATGCTATTAGTAACAGAATAATTAAGTATTAAACAATTATTAAAATGCAATATGTTTCTTTATTTTAAAGTAAGTTTTACATATGAAAATTAAATTAAATGTATTAATATATAATTGTAATGAAACCATATTTTCGGAAGAGCTTTGCTCGATGCAATACCTTGAAATTATATGTATTTATATCTCTACAGACCTATAAGCTTATGTCCATAGTTCACTAAACACCCCTAAGCTGTCTTCCATAGAAAATACAGGGTATATCCCAAACCAATCCAATACAATAGTAGAGAGGTCTAGAGATTAATTTGGCGAAACCGCTGAAAGGGTTCACTACTGATGAGCCAAGCTCTCTCATTCAATAACTTATATCATTGCAGTAAGGTCTGTAGATATAATATTTGGTGATATTATTGAAAAGAAACACATTGCCTGTAAATTTATTTGTTACAAATTTTATGCATATTAAAATATTAAGATCATATATATATAATGCCAACCTTCAGACGTTTTGGTTTTGCAGACTCTAACTTCAACAGGAGAAGGAAGAGAGACCCATCAAGGAGCTACTCTAAAGGTAAGTATACCTCCCTGCGTTACATCAGCCTTTAGCACATTACATGGGGAACATATCCAATCTCTAAAAATCCAAACATTACATGGGGAGCAATCCCTAGCTCTAAGAATCCAAACCTTACATGGGGAGCAATCCCTAGCTCTAAGAATCCAAACCTTACATGGGGAGCAATCCCTAGCTCTAAGAATCCAAACATTACATGGGGAGCAATCCCTAGCTCTAAGAATCCAAACCTTACATGAGGAGCAATCCCTAGCTCTATGAATCCAAACATTACATGAGGAACATTTCCTATCTCTAAGAATCCAAACATTACATAAGGAACAGTCCCTATCTCTAAGAATCCAAACATTACATGGGGAACATTTCCTATCTCTAAGAATCCAAACATTACATGGGGAACATTTCCTATCTCTAAGAATCCAAACATTACATGGGGAACATTTCCTATCTCTAAGAATCCAAACATTACATGGGGCACAGTCCCTAATGAAATCAATCGTTGATAAAGTTGTTGCAAATACACAACCAATGAATACACTCAATGAATAGAAAAAAATCTTGATCCTGAATCTTGAAAATTACAATATTCCGCTTTATATATATCTTCAGGACACACAAAAAAAGAAACTTATTAAAGAAAAACGTTTAAATTTGACTATCATAAATATTGCAAAGAGAGATAGTCTCAAATATAAACAAATTTTATTATAAAATTGATATAATCGAAAATAAATATATATTTATATCAATAAATGTATAACGAAATATGTTTCCAAAAATATACGCGCGACATTGCATTGCAAAATTTATATACGCTATCGAAGAAAATGATTAAAAGTGTTTAATGGAGATAGGCAGCAATGAACTCTAATAATACTTCTATACTCGTACACTGAGCGACATTAACTCCTGTTTAGGTAGAGCGGAAGGCGAAACTGGAATCAACACGTCTAGGTATATATCAGATGAGCGCGTTAATAGTGTCCTTAAGGATTTAACTGTTTGTCAACCATTTAGCGGAATTCCTCATCAAAATGCGCATGAAATCGATGTAAAATTATCTGCCAGACGCTGAGAAACAAATAAATGTGATAGCTAGTAAAGCATCTCTACATTGCAGGGCATCCTGGCATTCTGTGTGAGGCCGGTAAGAGAAATGGATGATGCCCTTACACGCCTCTCACAAATCATTGGACATTCAGTGCAGATATGGCCAGTTCTTGTAAATGATGGCGCTTCAAACGACGATGTCACAGTATGGCATTCCTCAGATGCGACCGATTAAACTGGATTGGACATGATCACCTCAATAGAGACCAGAGGTGACCAGTTCTTGTAAATGCTGCTGACAATGTCCTGGTGTGGCATTCCTCAAATGTGACAGGATTGGACATGGTAATCTCAATGCAGACCAGAGGTATCCAGTTCTTGTAGATGATGGCGCTCTAAACGCCAATTTCCCGGTGTGGTATTCTTTAGATGCGACCTGATTGAACCTATTACCACTTTGGCATCAGACTTTTAGATGGACTGTTAAATCAACCTTCATATGAAGGTTTTAATTATTTCTTTACCATATCAACATAAAGGAAATAGGCAAACACAATAACAAATCATTGGTCACAAAATATTTTTTTATAATCTAGCTACAAGCTGGTTCCAAGCTTAAACTTTACATATTTTCAAAACTATTGTTAGAGAGTGTTGTTATAAAAAATGTTTTTGGCTGAATGAAACATTAACAAGTTATCAATTTTGGCTTTGATATCCCAGAATTTATCTTTTAATATGTCGTGAGTTAATTTTCTGGAAAATATATATAATACTACTCTGATCTCTCTCTCAAAAAGTTTCTACACTTTGCTCATAAGTTTTAAAAAAAAATATTATTCTATCAAATTCAAATAGTCCCCTTCAAAGTAGTCCCCGTTGGCCGCGATGCACTTCAGCCACCTTTTTTTCCAGTCGGCAAAACACCTCTGGTAGTCTGTTTTCGGGATCGCCTTCATGGCCTTCTTCGATTCCACTTTGATCTCTTCTATGCTCTGAAATTTCTGACCCTTTAACTTTTTTTTTTTAGCTTTCCAAAAAGGAAGAAGTCGCAGGGGGCCAAATCGGGACTGTAGGGGGGTTGGGGGAACACAGAGGTTGAGTGGTCCTGCAGGAACTTCGAGATTTTGAGGGCTGTGTGCGCCGGCGCGTTATCGTGGTGGAGGATCCACGACTTGCTCCTCCACAGCTCCAGCCGTTTCTGCCTGATCGCCTCAAAACTCCCAGTTAGGAGTCATTAGTTATTGTAGAGCCTTGTTGTTGAAATTCATGATGAACGATGCCCTGGTAGTCGAAGAACACCGTCAACATGACCTTGACTTTGCTGAGAGCCTCCCTCGCTTTCTTTGGTCTCGGCTCATTTTTGAAGCGCCACTCCGATGCCTGTTGGGTAATTTCCGAATCAAAGCCGTAAATCCATGTTTCGTCTCCAGTAATGACCCTCTTCAGCAATTCGGGGTCGTCGGTTGTCGCTTCGAGATTGAGACTGGCCGTTTCCCCCCCCCCCCCCCCCCCCCCCCGGCGTTCTTTTGATCTAAAGTCAAATCTTTGGGAGCGAGAACAGCGTTGAGTCTTCTCACTCCCAAAATGTCCTTCATTATCAATTGAGTCGACCCGAATGATATTCCTTCTTCTTCGGCGACCTCCCTGACAGTTATTCGTCGGTCTTCACGCACCAGTTCCAACACCTTGTCCACTTTTTCAGGCGTGGTTGATGTGGACGGTCTCATGGACGGTCTCCCGGAACGCTTGTTGTCGGCGGTCTCTTCCCGACCCTCCTTGAAGCGCTTGTACCACTCGAAAACTCGTCTTCGGCTCATGACGACATCCCCGTAGGCTGTTTGCAAAATCCAAAAAAATTCGGTACCCTTGAATCCGTTTTTCGCACAGAACTTGATGCAAATTCGTTGATCCTCCATTTCGGTGACTAACGAAATCGAAGCACGGGCAAAATGTTTCACTTCGAACAGCCACTGCTCGCGCTGTTGAGGCGCGTGATTTTTGAAAATTGGCAGGTCTCTAGGCCAAGGGCGACGCTTGCGTTTGCCACCGGGAGAAAATATATTGAGTTTTCAGGATTTTATGAGCAAAGTGTCAAACTTTTTGATCAGAGTAGTATTAGAGCAAAATTTTGATTATTTTTAACAGATTATATTAAGTTTGAAACTTTCCTCATTGATTCTGGTATTTTATAAATTTTAATTTGTATTATATTGCGTAAAAATAAATTTCCATATCATTTTTAAGTTTGTCTTCCCTCTTTTCTATATTCTATTTACAATAACATTCAAATTTGAAAGTATCTTAATAATTTTCGAATGGCAATATAATTTTCTGCATGAATTAAATCCTAAATAAATATCAAAGTACTCTGGAATATCAGAGTAAATGCAAACTTAGGTGATGTTTTCACTGAACCTATAAAAAATATATATATTTGACAATGTTATGAAAATGGCCAAAGGTTGAGCTGGGTAGCATCTTGAACCGAGAATATAAGGAAAAATCCATTCTATATTAAACTGTATAATCAACTTTTTTAAGCGAAATATCAAATGCACACTATTTCTGTTGCTTGAATTAAAAGAGGTACATAAATTTCAATCTATTTCAAAATTATTAGATCAATTTAAAGTAACCTATAGGTACCTTAGGCTCCTGGAGCGTATCCATAGATCGCCAACTACCGTATTTCTATTTAAAAAATTATCTAGTGTATAATTGTGTATTAAAATTTAAAATAAAATCAAAAATTATCTCTTAAAAATGAAAATGTTGTTATTAAAGTGTAAAAGGATGTATTTTAAACGAAAACTTTTATTAATAAAGTGTAATTTTTTAAAAATATAATATATTGTTTTAAAAGTGCAAAAACTATAAATCAATATGACAGTATTTTATTATCTCTAATAAATAATCCCAAACCTATCATGATTTCCAATAAATAAACAGCTCTGTGAGCAGAATTATTTTAAAGTAAAAGAATCTGGTTACATTCCTCTAATTTGTTAGGCGATAAACACAGTTGACCTTACATTTTGTTTTTAAAAAGGAGGAAAAATGCCTTTAACCGAGCATCATGTGATGCCTTCAGAAGAGGAATTAACAGTCCAAGAAATTAATGTATCTGGACCCATGCTTGTGGCAGCAAGTTTGCATATGGGAAAATATTGTGATGAGTATTCGAAGGAATTCATGCTATGCCGTAATGAAAATAATGATCCCCGCAAATGTCTCAAAGAGGGCAGAGACGTTACTAAATGTGGAATTGAATTTTTTCAAATGGTAAAAGAATCCTGTGCAGAATCAATGGAGAATTTTGCTCGCTGTGTTGGAAAGTCGTACAGAAAGCCAAGAATTTTTAAATGCCATGAAGCTCAAGAAGCATTTAGTCAATGTATGCTTGAGAAGTTGAATATTGAAAAACCAGGAATTGGATATTTTTCACTGCCACGGAAACATCATACTGAACGTCCCAAACCTGCGCCACCAATTTTGAAAAGATACCCTGAAAATCCAATCCCTGACCTTCCAGAAGATTTCCCTAAAGCCGAACTACCAGATTGGTATTGCTCTACTTTCACAGCTAATTAATACTATTATTTGTCAAATCTATTATTGCTAATATAGTATTAGAATGGAATAAAGTACAATTAATTAAATATTAAGTACATTATAATGCTTATAATTCTATACACACTTTTTGCTAAATTACAAAACTAAATTTCTTATTTATAAAATAATATAATTATTAATTTTTTTATACATTTAAAGTCTGACATAATTTGATAATGAAAGTTATATTTATTTTTTATAATTATTTTTAAAATTAGAAATATATAGTCTTCTTTCTTATCTCCACTCAATCATATTAAGCTTGTAGAGTTTGTTGATGGTGTCTGCTGGGGATAAGTAGAGCTCATCAATGGATGTGTCAATACAGTCAATGATGTAGTTTTGGGTTATAGGTTGAGAAAAAATAGTAAACAAGTCGTCTGTTATGAATTATTTTTGAAATTTTTTTAAAAATTATACTATTCTCAAGTTGTTACTATTACTTTTTTTTAATTGGTTCATGTGTGATTGTTGATTTGCAGGTGACTAATCATATTCTGTAAATACTGGTTTGTAACCTTTTTGCAAAAGTCAACTTTTATCAAAAAATTGTAATTTGCAAAAAATGATAACTTTAAGGATAATTTTATTTAATAATATAGATATATGATATGGTACAATTTTTTATATATATTTCAATTTATATGGTGCAAGTAGCCAAATGGTGCTCTGACACATTTGTAAGTGCAAAAGTCAAACTGCTTTTCATGTGTGTAGACATGTGGTGCATTTATAGTAAAAGCAGTCGCCTACTTCTACCCATCATGATTATCATGGCCAGTAGCACGTATAATAGGAATAAAAAAATATATATGATGCAATATTACAGATTAGAACATTCAGTACTTTTGTGTGTTGATGATAACAATGCTGTAATCCACACACAATTTATTCATTTAGATGTTTTCTGTTGTTTCTTATTCCCTTATGTAAAAATTACACAAATTCTACGAGTTCATGCTCCTCGAGCTGTTTTATGATAAGCAGCGGCCTCTCCCAAAGGTCCTGTTTAGTGCATCTAATGCAAGTCAAAATGTGTTCTGGAGCTGCAGGTGCCAAGCTACATTTTAGGCAAGTGGGGTAGATTTTGTTGTTATTTTCTATCTGGATTTGGTCATGTTATGTTATTTCATTTTTTACTTATCCCTAGTGTATGTGTACATGTAGTACAGGCCACGATAATCATGGTGGGTAGTTAGCGACTGCTTTTACTATAAGTACACCACATGTCTACACATGTGAAAAGCAGTTCGACTTTGCACTTACAAATATGCCAGAACTCCGTTTGATTACTTGCACTCGTTGGTGGGGTTGGATTTTTGCAAGAATTGGGGGCCATTGAAGCATTTTTTTTTTTTTATCAGAAAAAAGTGCCCAATGCGGGAATCGAACTCGGGTCATAGTGTTCAAAAAACCTCTATATATTAGAATCATTGAATATATCCCCATCTTCCTTCTGAACACCTTTGATCCAGTGTTGATAAGTTACAATTTGGATTATAGATTATAAACATAAGGTAATAAGACCCAATCCAAATAAATACAGTGGTACCTCGACATAAGAGTTTAATTCGTTCCGCAACCTTGCTCGTATCTTGAATTACTTGTATCTCAAAGCAAATTTCCCCATACAAAACAATTGAACTACCATTAATCCGTTCCAACCTCCAAAATGTCACCCCAGTTATTTTTGTTACGTGGTTTTAAATAATAAAAACGTATTTATAAATATCAAATATTTATTGCACAAAAACAAAAAAGAGAATGTAAAGAAATAAATTAGATATCCTCACTGGTCTTTGCCTTTTCGCTACATTTTTCTCTCCTTCACCTGTAGGCTGTTTAGAAAAAAACATGTCCAAGGAGGTTTGTTTCTTCCTCCCTCTTAGAACACCTTGCTCATGTTTTTCAATAATTTCAAGTTTTAATTCAATACTCATCATCTTTTTCTTTGCACTTGACTTTTTACAAACTTTCTTCCGATCCATGGTTATAAAAATAAATGAACTAAAACTGTAAACGCGAACACAAAACACAACTTATCACAGCGGAAGCACGCTGCACAAAAATATAATAAACTTGAATTTGTTTATTCAAGTCTCAAAAAACAAAGCTTTGCATATAGAACAAATAATAATGAAGAAGAAGAAAGAAACATTTTAGGAAAAACAAAACAAAAGTACTGGTCAAAAAGAAACATTTAAAATCACAGATTAATATCTTCAACACTACCGAACTGAACGGAACTCGTATCTCGAATTTCACTCGTAACTAAAAGCAAAAAAATCACTTGCTCGCATCTCGAAAAACTCGTATGTTGGGGCGCTCGTATGTCGAGGTACCACTGTAAATAGTGTGTGATGTTTCTGTAACAGCGCTGTTACCGAACATCACACACTATTTATTTGTATTTGGTCTTATTACCTTGTGTTGATCCAGTGTTGTTGCCAACTTACAACAGTACATTGGTCTTCTTCTTCTTTCTTATCTCCACTCAATCACACTAAGGTATCAAGCTTGTAAAGCTTGAGACTTTTGATGGTATCTGCCGGGGAAGAGTAGAGCTCAACAATGGATGAGTCAATACAGTCAATAATATGTCTTGGGGTTGCAGGTTGAGAATTGCACTTAGTACATTGTGGGAAAACCTTGCAACCATTCTGGAAAGTCATTGTCTGTAGATGACCAGACTTAAGTCTTGAAATCAAAGACTTTTGTTCTCCTGGGAGAACAGAACCGGTGCTTGTCCCTCCTGCTTTGTACCGGTCATGTGTAGCATTAGATTTCCATTCCTGCAGGCATTGGGTTTTTATGGTATGGAGGAGGTCTCTTTGTACTTGGGTAAAACACATTACCCAACTCTCTGAAACACCCAGCTTGGAGTAAAATTGTGTCACTTTCTATCTCTCTCTCAAATGTTTTTCTATATAAAATACTCATTAGTTTTCCAAACAAATGGAAGTTTGATGGTGCCAGGTCAGGATTGTATGCAGGGTTCTTCTTTCTTATCTCCAACCATCATGACTGGGTGAAGTAGATAGCATCTGTCTTTGTCATTAAGACTGGGAGCACTACTAAGCGGCAGGCCGACTTAGCTCCAAAAGAAATGGCTGCCTCTGACATGAGGAACAGGCACCATATGCAGCCGCTTCTAACATGGAGTACAAACGCTGCTCATCCTGTATCCCTGGAGTCCTTACAGGGTACTATCAGCATGGCCAGCTGAGCCCAGGATTTTTAGTGAGCTTGTTACTGCTCCCCCTCCTCCTTTTTCATCCGGGCTTGGGACCGGCAAAGGCAGAGTTGCAGGGTGAGGCATCAAAGTTCACCTATACCATGCAAACTTCGCTAAAGTCTGGTGCGCAATGTGAGGTCTCACATTATCCTGATGAAATTTGATTTGGGCGTCTTTTTGTTGCTCTTTTTAGCCTTTTCTAATGATTTAAAATACATTTCCCTTTGTTGATAGAAGAAGTCTTTTCATGAGTATCCATGAATATTAGCTCTTCTTTGTCCTAAAAGACAGATATCATGATTTTGTCCTTGAAAAGGGAAAGCCCTACTTTTTTCTTTACTAGCGATGATAAGGCACAATTTGGATTATAGATTATAAACAGTGAAGATGTTAACAACGCTGTTACCGAAATGTCATACACTATTTATTTATTTGGATTTGGTCTTATTACCTTGTGTTTACTAGCGATGTTTTATGGGTCCATTGTATTGATTGGCGCTTTGAAGAAAGTTCATAATGATAAATCCAAGTCTCTTCACATGTTTTCACATCTTCAAACACCTGGAAAAATTTTCCAGATAAATTCTTAATGAAGTCTAAACAAATCTCTTTCTGAATTTACATCATTTTTTTGTGTTAAAAGTTTTGGCATCCATTTTGAACCTAATTTTCAATATCCAAGATAATTAATAAGTTTAAGAACACTTCCTTTAGACAGGAAAAATTTTGCCATTACAGTAGAACCTCCCTCTAGCGGACACCTCTCTACAAAGGACAGTTTTCATTTGCAAAATTACCATTTTTACTATTTAGTGACTCTCTGGTAAGAGGATACCTCTCCCTAAAGGACACTTTGGCTCTGCAATTAGGTGTCCTTTACAGGGAGATTCAACTGTAATTTGCAACTCTCTGATAAGAGGACACCTCTCCTTAAAGAACACTTTGGCTCTGCAATTAGGCGTCCTTTATAGGGAGCTTCTACTGTAATTTGCAACTCTCTGGTAAGAGGACACCTCTCCCTAAAGGATACTTTGGCTCTGCAATTAGGTGTCCTTTATAGGGAGCTTCTACTGTAATTTGCAACTCTCTGGTAAGAGGACACCTCTCTCTAAAGGACACTTTGGCTCTGCAATTAGGTGTCGTCCTTTACAGGGAGGTTCTACTGTAATTTGCAACTCTCCAATAAGAGGACACCTCTCTCTAAAAGACACTTTGGCTCTGCAATTAGGTGTCCTTTACAGGGAGGTTCTACTGTATTTGATAAGTTGCCATTGTCTGTTTATTCTTGATCAATTCCCCTCTGTTAGGAGCCAAATTTTGGTTTGTCACTACAGAGGTTGGTCTACCTGGCCTTTCAGTATCACCAGTATCAAATCACCACTCTGGAAGCTCCGAATCCATCTTTGTATTGTGTTTCTATCCATAGCTTCGTTTCCATACACAGATTTTAGCTTCGAGGGAATTAGAACAGTGGCTGAATCACTGACCGTTAACAGATTCTTATGTTTACTTCAGGCTGCATATCTGAAAAATACAAAATATTTCCTATTTCTGTTCACACAGCTTTATTAAGACCACCGAACTTATACAGATTCACCACAGGAAGAAAGGAATCATAGATGGAGCTTCTATACTCCAGGCAGCGCAGCACCCAACAACAATCTCCAGGTTCTAGGCATGAAAAATGGCCACACGTTCCTTTGTGTATACCTCATGGTTAGCGTATCACTGAACAGGCGAGTGTGGAATCAGCCACGTTCCAGTCTTCACTTTCCTCATCCAAATGGACCACGACATTCAACGATTCTATTAATCTCCTTCGAACGGTGACTGCGGTCTTGTAGAATTTATATACAGTTCTCTTCTTCTTTCTTATCTCCACTCAATCACACTAAGGCAGGCATGTCAAACTTGCGGGCCTCATGCGGCCCACAACGAATAAATTTGTGGCCCACCAGACAATATATTTTAATAAAAAAAATTTTATAAATAAAAAAAAAAAAATTAATAAAAAAACAATGGTTGCCTGGAAAGTCGGTTTTACGGGCGAAGATTTTACGTGACAACGGTAGAATATTTATTGATATGAATATAATTAAATTGCACAATAGGAACAAGGAATTGAATGAAAATAAGAATTGCACAAATTTTAACTATAGAAATATATTTTGTTTACTAAAACATTGTACATGTAAACTTAAACTTAACTAATTCCTATTTGAGTGATTTTGTTGAGGATAGGACGATGATAGGAGAAATATGAAATGAAAGGAAGTGTTTCTGCTGTAATGTGTCTTGCGAAAGTCAAGTCGATAGTTGTTCCTTTTAACGTAGTTGACTTAGAAACGTTTGATACGCAATCAAGATTATACGTATTTTTCATGATATTAAGAAACGAGTTGTCAGGCTTTACGTTTTTGTTAAAATCACCACACAGAAGAATCGGTATACTAGAATCAACTTGCACGAACGGTGGCACGTACTGGCTGTTGTGAATGTACGGACCGAGTCCTTGCCATAGTAACATTCCAATATCCTGCATACTAGCTCCTGGATGAATATATACAGCACCGAGTATAAACTTGAAGCTAGTATTAGCGGCGAAGCAAGTAACTTCAGTCATGCACATGTCACCCATGGTTTTAATGACACGAGTTACGTCTGTAATCGCAACTTGGAACACTTCCGCCGTAGATGTCGATGATAATTTACGATAGATCGCCACTCCACCAGCCGCGTTGGTATTTGAAAATCAAAACACTTATTCAGATCGAAGGTTCAAATTTTTGCTAAATAAATTTGAAATTAAATAAAATTTGTAATTGTAAATGATGAAGTTGAAAATTAAAACATTTACTTAAATTAGATGTTAAAATTCTTGCTCAACACAGTTTAAATAAAGTTTTCTTATATCTGCCACTTTTTCTTAATATTTGTAATTTGTAAAGAATCAATTCGAAAATCAAAACATTTATTCAGATCGAAGGTTCAAATTTTTGCTAAATAAATTTGAAACTATTTAAAATTTGTAAAATAATAATTAATTAATTAATTAATTTTAAACTAATAATTTACTTAACACTATCAACATTTATCAATAGCTTAAAGAAAATATTCTTTCGTAGTACTAGAAAAACTTTTTTTTTAAAGTTACGTTCAATAATTTGTGCAGTTATTCTGTGTCTGGTAAGTTAAAAAATATTAATTTTTAAAAAATGTTTAAAATATTAATTAAAATGTTTTATTTTTTGTGTTAGCGATTACTAATTTTTTTCAGACCTTTGTATTCAATATGTCTTCATCAAAACCAAGTGGCAGTAAAACTAAACGAAAAATTGCTGACGAACATAGGAATTTTCAAGAAAAGTGGGAATTAGAGTATTTTTGCTCTGAAGTAAAAGATAAAATCATCTGCTTGATATGTAATAATGCTATTAGTGTACCAAAATTATATAACATTAAACGTCATTATGAACAACATAAATCAAAATATACCTACGAAGGTTTAATGAGACAAGAAAAGTTAAAAGAGTTCAAGTTGGGAATGAAAAAACAACAGTTTATGTTTACTAAAGTATCACAAGAGAGTGAAGCGGCGGTGCATGCAAGCTACGTTTTATCGGAGATGATAGCTAAACACTCAAACCTTTTACTGAAGGTGATTTCATCAAGGAATGTTTAATTAAAGCTGCAGAAATTGTTTGTCCTGGAAGTGTGAAGACGTTTCAAGCAATATCTTTGTCTCGAAATACCGTTGTGGAAAGAGTTACTGATATGGCCAGAATTTAAATGATCAGATAAAAGAAAAATCATCTTGTTTCGAAGCATTTTCCATTGCCTGTGATGAGAGTACGGACATTGGGGGCGTAGCTCAGTTAGCTGGTTTTTTTTCAAGCTTGCGACATGGATTTCAACATTTTTGAGGAATTATTGGAACTAGTACCGATGCATGGCACTACTACAGGAGAAGATATATTTAATTGCGTTTATGATCTTCTGAAAAAATACAATTTACCTCAATCAAAATTGACTTCTGTAGCAACAGATGGAGCTCCTTCAACTGGAACCCGGTTTCGTAGCATTACTGCGAAAAAAACTAAGTGAAATTTCTGATGGTTCCAATATTCATCATACGCATTGCATTATACATCAGGAAGTATTATGTACGAAGGTAATAAAAATGGAAAATGTTTTGACACCTATAAAAAAATTCATCAATTTCATAAGATCTCGAGGTTTAAATCAGCGACAGTTCTCTCTGTTCTTAACTGAATTAGAAAGTGAATATTCAGGTTTATCATACTATACCGAGGTACGTTGGCTATCATGCTCCAAGGTTCTCAAACAATTTTGGGACTTGAAAGAAGAAATATGTCAGTTTTTAATAACCAAGAATCAAGACATCACTTTGTTTTCTGATCAAGTATGGTTGCAAGATTTTTCCTTCATGGTTGACATAACAAAACACTTGTCGGATTTAAATTTGAAACTGCAAGGAAAGGATCAGATCATTACCAACATGTGTGACCAAGTTAATGCATTCAAATGTAAGCTAGTTCTTTGGGAAAAGCAGTTGAAAAACGAAGATTTAATATCACTTTCCGACATGCAACATGTACAAATCAAGTTTAGGTGAAACTGCATCGTATCAAAAATATGCGGAAAAAATTTTAAGTCTTAGAAATGAATTTGAAACAAGGTTTTCTGATTTCAAATCTTTGGAAGGCAAGTTTACTTTGTTTTCTTCGATTTTCTCGATAAATATAGAATCAGTACCTAATCATATGCAAATGGAGGTAATAGATATCCAGTGCGATTCAGACTTAAAGGCAAAATTCATTGAAGTTGGCGTTTCTGAATTTTACAAATATTTGCCAGCCAGATTTGAAAACACTCGAAAATTAGCATATGAAATTATGTCCATGTTTGGAAGTACTTATCGGTGCTGAGCAGTTATTTTCACTTATGAAAGGAAATAAGTCTCCAGTCAGATCGAGAATTACTGACGTTCACCTTGGGTCAGTTTTAAAATTAATCACTGCGAACAAGATTTCCCCCGAAGTAGGAAAGATGGTAGCAGAAAAGAGATGCCAAATATCAGGGAGAAAATATTAACTTTACTTTCTTTTTTTCTTATTAGTATTTTTTAAAATAAATCTACATAAATGTTACTATAAAAATTTTATTACTTGTTTTCTTTTTTTGCGGCCCACATAATCTTATTACTTTTTTATTTGGCCCGTGTTAGGATTTGAGTTTGACATGCATGCAATAAGGTATCAAGCTTGTAAAGCTTGAGATTTTTGATGGTGTCTGCCGGGGAAAAGTAGAGCTCATCAATGGATGAGTCAATACAGTCAATAATATGTCTTGGGGTTGCAGGCTGAGAATTGCACTTAGTACATAGTGGGAAAACCTTGCAACCATTCTGGAAAGTCATTGTCCGTAGATGACCAGACTTAAGTCTGGAAATCAAAGACTGTTGTTCTCTTGGGAGGACAGAACCGGTGCTTGTCCCTCCTGCTCTGTACCAGTCATGTGCAGCATCAGATTTCCATTCCTGCAGGCATTGGGTTTTGATGGTATGGAGGAAATCTCTTTCGTCTAGTTGGGTGGTGGATTCTCTTGCTTCAGGTAGGCCAAGAGCTCCAGCCTTTGCCAGAGAGTCTGCCAGCTCATTACCAGGAATTCCAATGTGAGCTGGAAGCCATTGCACTGTGACTGAGCTGTTGGCTGGGAGTCGGTTTACAGACTTAGCAATGCTCTTGAGGAGAGGTTCTTGACTGGAGAAGCAGCTTTGAAGGGTATAAATGGCTGCTCTTGAGTCGGAGTAGATTATTATTTTGCTTGGCGAGTTGATGTGATGTCTTTTTGAGCCGTATCTATAGCAGAGAGTTCTGATTTATAAACTGAAAGATGTCTAGGGTGGGAGAGGGAGATTTTTTCCAGGATCTTATCTTTGTAGATAGCAATTCCACTGCCAGACAGTCCAGTTTCAAGTTGGCTACCGTCAGTGTAAATTGTGATGTCGAAGAGGGAGCTATTTTCCTCAATGATATATTGAGGGAACAGCCCCAAGATTGATGCTTGCTGTTGAAGTCTCCAAGGATGAGTATATTGGGGTCAAGTAGGTGTGCAACTAAGTCTAGTTCTGGGCCTGGTTTTTGGAGTGGGTGATAAGTATTCACAATTGTTAGGGGTCTCTGATTGGGTAGGTGTATTTTGAAGGCCTGTAGTTCAGTATGGGTTGTTGAAAGAGTGTCAATTTCTTCAAAGGAAAGGTCTTTGATGAGGGTCAGGAGCCCTCCTCCTCCATCTGCTGAAGGCCTGTCTTTTCTCAGTATTTTGAAGCCCTTTACCTTAAAAAGGTGGTTGGGCTTAAGCTTGGTTTCTTGCAGACAAATGATATTAGCGCCTTTGGAGTCCGCCAGTGATAATATCTCGTCCAGTTTAACCTTGCTCTTACTAGTAGATATGCCATTGATGTTACATTGAAGAACATTGAATTTGGCATTGGGAGACTGTAGGGAATTTTTCGAATGAAGCCCTCTGCCTAAACTCCAGACGCTGGCCCTGATTATTCTACGCGACGGCCGATGCAGCATAGTGGGGAGATTTGACAACCATCATGATTGGATAAAGTAGAAAGCGTCTGCCTTTGTCATTAAGACTGGGAGCACTACTCAGTGGCAGGCCGACTTAGCTCCAAAAGAAATGGCCGCCTCTGACATGAGGAACAGACGCCATGTGCAGCCGCTCCTAACATGGAGTACAAACGTTGCTCATCCTGTATCCCTGGATCAGGAGCCCTACAGGGTACTATCAGCCAGGCCAGCTGAGCCCAGGTTTTTTAGCGAGCTTGTTACTGCTCCCCCTCCTCCTTTTTCATCCGGGCAAAGGCGGAGTTATATACAGTTAAACCTGTCTACAGCGCCCCCTCTAAATAGCGCCTCCCTCTCTATATATAGCGCCCGATTTTAAATAAGTAGTACGATGCGATTTACATTAAAAGTGACCTGTCTATAGCACCCTATTTTGGTGAGTCTCAAGAGGGGGCGCTATAGACAGGTTTAACTGTAAACCAAAGAGATATTTCTGTTTACAGATTGCTACAATAAAATAAGACCTAATCCAAATAAATTAATAGTGTGTGATCAGACAAAATAATAAATGATTTATTCATAATCATTTATTATTTTGTCTATGTGATGATGGTACCAATGCTGTTACCGAAATGTCACACACTATTTATTTGGATTAGGTCTTATTTTCTTGTAGCTATAATCCAAATTGTGCTTTATCATGTTTACAGATATGAATAGAGGAATAAAAACAAGGTAATAAGACCAAATAACTAAATACTGTGTGACATTTCAGTAAAAACATTGTCATCATCTTCAGACAAAAGTACTGAATAAATGAAGTACTATTTGAGAAGATGATAACAATGTTGTTACTGAAACGTCACACACTATTAATTTATTTGGAATAGGTCTTATTTTATTGTAGCTATAATCTATAATCCAATTTGTGCTTTATCATTATTAGTATATATGTCTTTCTTCTTCTTTCTTATCTCCACTCAATCATATCAGGGTATCAACAACAACAAAAAGCCTTTATTTAGGGTCACTGACCCTATACAGGATTCACCGGAGGTATGCATAAGAACAAATCAGTGAGACAAAGGAAACAACGATATAGACAGAAGAAAGAAGAAAAAAAAAACAAGAAAGAGGTAAGCAAGAAAAACAACACAAAAAGAGTAGCAGTAAAAAGTGAGGAGTGAGTGTCACTTGGCCTTCTTCTGAGATATGGACTTGTGGAAACCATAAAACGCCGTAGCAATATACTTATTCTGGGTCATATTGCCAATTATTGATGGAAGTGAAGCACAGAGTTGCCCAGTTTTGAGCATAAGGGTTCTTCTTTCAGAGCAGAGCAATCAAAAATATAGTGAGTGATTTCATTTTTAAGTTTTGAATTACAGAAGGTACAAATCGGGTCCTCACCGCAGAACATCTTGGTGTGGTTTTCTCTAAAAAAACTTGAAAGTATTCTACTTGTGCGAGTAGTCTTACAACCGCGAAAGGAAAATCCCCTAAAAGGTATCCCTCCGTCATGAAAGATATGTGAATGTCTTTGTAGCGAGAGTATAGCTTAGATTTATCCATTCTTGTAAGGTCGTTTTGTATAGATTGGTCTGCCGCTGTTTATATCAGGGTATCAAGTTGTGACCCTTGATGGTGTCTGTTTGGCAACCATCATGACTGGGTGAAGTAGAATGCCTCTGCCTTTGTCATTAAGACTGGAGCACTACTCAGTGGCAGGCCGACTTAGCTCCAAAAGAAATGGCCGCCTCTGACATGAGGAACAGAAGCCATGTGCAGCTGCTTCTAACATGGAGTACAAACGCTGCTCATCCTGTATCCCTGAATTAGGAGTCCTTACAGGGTACTATCAGCCAGGCCAGCTGAGCTCAGGTTTTTTAGTGAGCTTGTTACTGCTCCCCCTCCTCCTTTTTCATCCGAGCTTGGGACCGGCAAAGGCAGAGTGAGTATATATGTCATATCTTGATGTTATGGCAGTTAACATAACTTTGTAAATGGAATAGTCAAACAGCTTTTGACATGTGATGCACTTACAGTAAAGTAGTCGCCAACTACTATCAACCATGATTATCATGGCCTGCATCAGGTGTAGTAGGGATAATGAAAAATAAATAAAGTGGAGGATGTTTATAAAATATAATTCTTGGAGTGTTTAGAGATAGCTTTTATTATTTGGGAAAACCATCCAGTTGAACTCTCCCTTTACTGGTACCAAGCCCGGATGAAAAAGGAGGAAGAAGACAATTGATAATTAAAATAATTTTATTGACATATTGTCAATACATACAAAGTGCACAGTCTGTACTATTTAAAAAAAAAAAGATAATATGCATTATATACACTATGTACAATAAATATGGCGTCTGCCAGTGTAGCAGAGTTTGGTGGAGAATCACCAGTGGGTCTCCTGCGATACCACATATTTCGCGATCTAAGAAGAATACGTAGATTGTGTACTTCGCTGCTGAAGAGATGGTGATGGCATGGTCCTCGAGACCAACTGGAAAGATCCAAGACTGCAGGAGGAAGAAGAGCAGTACCAAACTTGCCAAAAAAAAAACTGGGCTCAGCTAGCCATTCTTAATTGACATTTCGGTGATCCACTGGAAGGCTGGTTAAACCGTTTGGTTTTCGACCACTACGACCCGGGTTCGATTACCGCATTGGACACTTTTTTCTGTTTAAAAAAAAAAAAAAATGCTCCAATGGCCCCCCGATTCTTGCAAAAGTCCAACCCCACCAGCGAGTGCAAGTAACCAAACGGGACTCTGGCACATTTGAGTGTGCAAAGTCGAACTGCTTTCACATGTATAGACATGTGGTGCACTTACAGTAAAAGCAGGTTCCAACTACTACCCACCATTATCATGGCCTGTACCTGGTGTAGTAGATGGAGGATGTTTATAAAATATAATTCTCTTGAGTGTTTAGAGATAGCTTTTATTATTTGGGAAAACCAACCAGTTGAACTCCCTCTTTGCTGGTCCCAAGCCTGGATGAAAAAGAAGGAAGAAGAGCGGTGATACACTGTCACTTTTCAAAAGATAGAAAGATACAAGAAAATAAGACCTAATCCAAATAATTTAATAATAAAATAATAATTAAATTATTTGTATTAGGTCTTATTTTCTTGTATCTATATAATCCAAATTATTATCTATAATCAAAAGATAGAAAACTTATTAGTGAAAAACTACTTTGTAAAGGGTGATAGGGGTTGCCGAAACTTCAAAAGGACAATTTACTTTTTTAAAAAGGTTGATGGATTCTACAAATTGAATTGATTTTCTAGAGATTTATCATAATTTTAAAACAAAATGTGTCAGAAAAATATCCATAACAGTATTGTTGTTGTTGTGTCCATTGGAGAGCCGCAGATGTCTCCATACATCTCTATCACAGCAGTCGCAATGTTCTCTATCTTGGGTGTGTAAAGCTGTTGTTCTGGGTCCATGTCAATTTTCTGTTGTTATAGTGTCCAATGAAGAGCCTCAGATGTCTCCATACATCTTTATCACAGCAGTCGCAATGTCTTCTATCTTGGGTGTGTAAAGCTGTTGTTCTGGGTCCATGTCAATTTTCTGTTGTTGTTGTGTCCAATGAAGAGCCTCAGATGTCTCCATACATCTTTATCACAGCAGTCGCAATGTCTTCTATCTTGGGTGCGTAAAGCTGTTGTTCTGGGTCCATGTCAATTTTCTGTTGTTGTTGTGTCCAATGGAAAGCCTCAGATGTCTCCGTACATCTTTATCACAGCAGTCGCAATGTCCTCTATCTTGGTTGTGTAATGCTGCTGTTCTGAGTCCATTTCAATTTTCTGTTGTTGTGTCCAATGGAAAGCCTCAGAGGTCTCCGTACATCTTTATCACAGCAGTCGCAATGTCTTCTATCTTGGGTGTGTAATGCTGCTGTTCTGGGTCCATGTCAATTTTCTGTTGTTGTTGTATCCAATGAAGAGCCTCAGATGTCTCCATACATCTCTATCACAGCAATTTTCTCAATTTAGGGTGTGTATAGCTTCTGTTCTGGTTCCTTGTCAATTTTCTGCTATTGTTGTCGTGTTCAATGAAGAGCCTCAGATATCTCCATGCATCTCTATCACAACAGTCACAATGTCTTCTATCTTGGGTGTGTAAAGCTGTTGTTCTGGGTCCATGTCAATTTTCTATTGTTGTTGTGTCCAATGAAGAGCCTCAGATATCTCAGTACATCTCTATCACAGCAGTTGCAATGTTCCTCTATCCTGTTTGTTCTTAATTGGAAAATGGGTGCTGTTGCCAAATTAGTCACCTTGGACCAGAAATTGGTTGAAAACTCCAAGGGTCCAGGGAGGACTGGTGTGATTGGACTTCTCCCCCTCACTACAGTGTTGTGAATGTTGCAAAATGAAATGATAACTTAAAACCATCTCTAAACAGACTATTACACTAATTCAATAGAAAATCTTAGCCCTTGGGGTGCTTTAAATCACAGAAGTTTGGTTAAACAGTAGAACCTACCTGTGAAGGACATCTAATTGCAGAACCAAAGTGTCCTTTAGGGAGAGGTGTCTTCTTACCAGAGACTCACTAAATAGTAAAAATGGTAATTTTGCAAATGAAAACTGTCCTTTGTAGAGAGGTGTCTGCTATGCTAAAGGGAGGTTCTACTCTACATTCATGGATAAAACTTGAGGAAGTGAAAAGTCTTTGATGTTGCTATTTATCTTTTTTTGAAGGAGACGGATGCAATTTTGCTCACACTTACTTATCTCGTGTGTCTTCAATAAAGGTCACTTTGTATTAAATAACTTTCAGAGTTATTATCTGAATTACAATATACATGCTAAAAAGTGAAATATTCTTTATGATAAGGCACAATTTGGATTATAGATTATAAGGTAATAAGACCAAATAAATAAATAGGGTGTGACGTTTCGGTAACAGCGTTTTGTCTGAAGATGGTAACAACGCTGTTACCGAAACGTCACACACTATTTATTTATTTGGATTTGGTCTTATTACCTTGTGTTTATAAATATGAAGTACTTTTGTCTGAAGATGGTAACAACGCTGTTACCAAAACGTCACACACTATTTATTTATTTAGATTTGGTCTTATTACCTTGTGTTTAGTTATGTGACATCATTCCCAAGTTTTAAAGTGTAATTGTTTTAACTATGACTATACCATGGCTATGGTAGTGTTTGGTTTTGATTCATAGTTTTCCTTATTGATTTCCTTTAGGAAGGCCAACCAAGTCTGGATGGTGATGTCAAAGTGCCTGTCAGGGAGATAGATGGCTGGTATGATGGTGGAATGGATCCCCTATCTCGACAGACATTTTGCAAATACGGCGAAACTCCCTGTAAACGACAACACCTAATTACAGAGCCAAAGTGTTCCTTAGAGAGAGATGTCCTCTTACCAGGGAGTTGCTAAATACAGTAGAACCTCCCTGTGAAGGACACTTATTTGCAGAGTCAAAGTGTCCTTTATGGATAAGTGTCCTCAAACCAGAGAGTTTCTAAATACAGTAGAACCTCCCTGTAAAGGAAACTTATTTTCAGAGCTAAAGTGTCCTTTAGGGAGAGGTATCCTCTTACTGGAGAGTTACTAAATGCAGTTGAACCTCCCTGTAAAGGACACCTAATTGCAGAGCCAAAGTGTCCTTTGGGAGAGGTGTCACCTTACCAGAAAGTTGCTAAATACAGTAGAACCTCCCTGTAAAGGACACTTATTTGCAGAGCTAAATACAAGAAAATAAGACCTAATCCAGATAATTTAATAGTGTGTGACGTTTCGGCAACAGCATTATTACCATCATCAGACAAAAGAATAAATCTCACACATATAAACGTCACATACTATTAAATTATTTGGATTAGGCATTATTTTCTAGTATACATAATCCAAATTGTGCTTTATCCCTACAGAGCTAAAGTTTCCTTTAGGAAGAGGTGTCCTCTTACCTGAGAGTTGTCAATTAATATAACTGGAAAATTTTGGTGGTGAAAGGTATCCTTTGTAGAGAGATGTCCTCTAGAAGGAGAATTGTCAATTAGTAAAACTGGTAATTTTGGTGATGAAAAGTGTCCTTTGTAGAGAAGTGTCCTCTCATGGAGGTTTCAGTGCTGCCGGTGCCTTCACTGGAGGAAACACAACAGCCCCAGGCTAACATATTCAAGAGATGATCACCACTGATGAAATAGCTAATTGGAATAAACACAAGGTAATAAGACCAAATAAATAAATAGTGTGCGACCTTTCAGTACCAGTGTTGTTATCGAAATGTCATACACTGTTTATTTATTTAGATTTGGTCTTATCACTTTGTCTTTATTATCTATAATCCAAATTGTGTCTTATCAATTAATGGGAATATTCAATTTCTTAGGTGTTGAGATAGCAAGTCATGGAGGATTAAGCATAAGCCACTAACAACGCCCCCATTTTTAATTTTTTTTTTTTTTGCTTATCCCTATTACATGTGGTACAGGCCTTGATAATCATGGTGGGTAGAATAAGGCGACTGCTTTTACTGTAAGTGCACCACATATCTACACATGTGAAAAGCAGTTCGTCTTTGCACTTACAAATGTTCCAGAGCCCCGTTTGGTTACTTGCACTTGCTGGTGGGGTTGGACTTTTGCAAGAATCAGGGGCTATTGGAGCATTTTTTTAAAATCACTATTGTTGGTTCATTTCAATTTTATATCTTGAGAAGGATAAAGAGTACAAAAGTGAAATTGTACTGGGATCAGGTGGATAAATTAAGAAAATGGCTTGCTCCATCTGTCTGAAAAATATCAACTAATTGTTGATTTTTAATTATTCCAGAATTGACCAAGTGATTTTTCAGGATACCTGAAAGGCCAGTTTTTTTTTTATCATTTGGGTACAACTTGCACCACGCTGATGAGACCAACAGCCCGAAACACGTGGTTAGCTTTTCTTGATTAATCAAGAATGGGTATTTGGTCAATTCTGGAATAGCAGCAATCAATTTGAAGGGTAAACTCTTATAAACATTTTCTCGCAAGGAATCCTGGAATGGCCTCCAATTCATTCATAAGTGATGATTAGTTTCTGTGTATAAAATTGAACAATTTTCGCAAGCCTTCCTATCAATCAAAATGATTATTGGAACGTCTTATACAAACCATGAAAACATTTTAATGAAGTGTCTGACCCAAATATTAGACTCTCATCTGGCATTACTGACTTACAGAAACACACACAAAAGCACTCTTCAATCGCCAGCAAAACTGACATTTTCACAAAACATTTGCTGTTTATTGTCACATATTTATAATTAAGCATGGGACTGTTAGAATTTACCAAGAGGAAATAAATACAAATAAAAACCCCAAATGGACATGAAAGAACAATATTAGAAAAAAATCCAAGAGCAAGGCCCCTATCAGCAGTAATAAAGCGGCGTGGTGTCAAGTAAAACCTAATCAACCATGAACACTGATGCGAATTTGTCTCCAGATAAAAATTCTAGTTTTTGGGTAGAAAGAAAGATAATCAGAAATCAGCAATTATTAAGACCACCATCAACAGAGTAACTCGCCCCATCAGGATGTATGTAGAACAAAACAGTACCCTGAAAAATGAGGAGGTAGATCTAGAGCCCATTGAGAAGAAGCCAAATTCTAAAGAAATTTGATATAAAAAATAATGCTACAAAGACAGCTCGACCAAAAATGAAGGAAGAGAGAACAAGTTATGATATATGACAAATAAAATTTATATAAATGTATACTAAAAGATACATTATCATCTTCATTTATGCATTACATTTATCACCCTAGTAAAAACTTTGCTAGTTGTGATAGAAAATAAAATTTCTCTAAAATGAATCTTCAAAATTATTAAATTTTACATATGCGTTTCTGCTATATATAAATTCGCATATATCTTTGATAGGAAAATAATATAAATGTTATATGTAACATATATGAGATATATTCATTCCCACTCCACTTCCATTCTTTGAAAAACACTATTATGTTAACTACTTTCAAACGCGTTTTAAAAATAACACGAACAACGCTTATAACAAACCTAATTTTAGATACAAAATTAATAAATTATAAATAAAATACTAAGATAATAGTGAGCTTAAAAAATTTAATTAATTTTAAAAATTAACAGAATTTTGAGCAAATTTCAGCTCACAGATTGGGTTTCAACATAATAAATTTAGCGACATTGTTTGTTTACAACTCATCTTGTTTATATTGCTTGTTGAATGTAGTCAAAATTGGGCAAAAAAATTATACACTTTGTTTAGTAGCCCGTTCGTCTATTTTGTATAACTTCTTGGATAGTTGAGTTTTTAGATGAGCTTTGAGGTAGAAAACTGATTTTCTAATTGAATTTTGATGTATCTCTTCCAGATTGGATTGGTTTAGGTCTTCTCTAAGGATATTTTTAGCTAGATCGAATGTTGTTGATAGATCATGATGTAAAAAATCTATTCTCTTTTTTTATCTGTGGCTAAGATAAATTTGCACCAAACTGGAGGTGTAATGTGTTTATGTACTAATATGCATTTATAGTTGAAGTTGCTTTTTATAGTTGAAGAGACTTGTTATTAAGTTATTTTTGTTATATTTGACTTCCTCACAATATTTTTTTACATGCAGGTAAACTTTGAATCATCCAAGATGATACCAAGATTTTTGGCATGACCATTTAATAGGGCTAGAATTTGCTTTTTCATCATTCAAACTTTTTACTTATCTCATTGAGGGAACCCAATGGCTTGATGTACTTGCTTCTTTTTGTTGCAACATTCATTTATAGTTTATACATTTAATTGCTATCTATCTTTAAATTTTATAACAAATATTTTTTTGGCAATGAGTTTCTTTTTTTTTTTCGTGAGAGGACACTCACGCTAGAAGACACCTCTCTATAAAGGACAGTTTGCAATTGCAAAATTATCATTTTTACTATATAGTAACTCTCCGGTAATCAGACACCTCTTCCTAAAGGACACTTTGGCTCTGCAATTTTACAGGGAGGTTCTACTGTAATTGTTGAATAAGTAGGAGGCCTGTGGATGGGCCTAGTGATATTCAATTTTGTGTTGGTTTTGCTTCAGGTAGGATATCTTTTTCAAGGATGAAGGTTCTATTCTGTAGGTCTTCTTCTTCTTCTTCTTTCTTATCTCCGCTCAATCAAGCTTGTAGAGCTTGAGACTTGACAACCATCATGATTGAGTGAAGTAGAATGCGTCTGCCTTTGTCATTAAGACTGAGAGCACTACTCAGTGGCAGGCCGACTTAGCTCCAAAAGAAATGGCCGCCTCTGACATGAGGAACAGACGCCATGTGCAGCCGCTCCTAACATGGAGTACAAACGCTGCTCATCCTGTATCCCTGGAGCCCTTACAGGGTACTATCAGCCGGGCCAGCTGAGCCCAGGTTTTTTAGAGAGCTTGTTATTGCTCCCCCTCCTCCTTTTTCATCCGGGTTTGGGACTGGCAAAGGCGGAATGTAGGTAAAATTTTAAAACAGTTTGATCTTTTTTTGTGCTTATCCCTAGTACACGTGGTACAGGCCATGATAATCATGGAGGGTAGAAGTAGGCAACTGCTTTTACTGTAAGTGCACCACATGTCTACACATGTTAAAGGGAGTTTGACTTTGCACTTACAAATGTGCCAGAGCCCCATTTGGTTACTTACACTCACTGGTGGGGTTGGACTTTTGCAAGAATCGGAGGCACATAATAGCATTTTTTTTTTAACCAGAAAAAAGTGCCCAATGCGGGAATCGAACCCGGGTCGTAGCGGTCAAAAACCAACGGTTTAGACCATCCTTCCACCGACCCCCCCCATCTTCTTATTTCTTATCTACATTATCTACAATCATATTAAGGTCTCAAGCTTGTAGAGCTTTGATGGTCTCTGCTCTCTGCATCAATGGATGAGTCAATACAGTTAATAATGTTTTTTTGGGGTTGCAGGTTGTGAATGGCTAAACTCTGCTTTTGCTGGCCCTAAGACCTGATGAAAAAGGAGGAGAGGGAGCAGTAACAAGTTCAGTAAAAAACCTGGGCTCAGCTGGCCATGCTGATAGTACCCTGTAAGGGATCCTAATCCAGGGATACAGGATGAGCAGCCTTTGTACTCCATGTTAGGAGCGGCTGCACTTGACATCTGTTCCTCATGTCAGAGGCGGCCATTTCTTTTGGAGCTAAGTCAGTGGCCTGTTAGTGAGTAGTGCTCCCAGTCTTAATGACAAAGGCAGACACATTCTACTTCACCCAGTCATGATGGTTGTCGGGGTTCGGTGGAAGGATGGTCTAAACCGTTGGTTTTTGACCGCTACGACCCGGGTTCGATTCCCGCATTGGGTACTTTTTCCTGTTTAAAAAAAAAAAATGCTTCAATGATCCCCAATTCTTGCAAAAGTTCAACTCCACCAGCGAGTGCAAGTAACAAAACGGGACTGGCATATTTGTAAGTGAAAAGTTTAACTGCTTTTCACATTTTTAGACATGTGGTGCACCTACAGTAAAAGAAGTCTCCTACTTTACCCACCATGATTATCATGGCCTGTACCATGTGTATTAAGGATAAGCAAAAGAAAAAAAATTATGGTTGTCAAACAGTTTAATGAAGTTTTTTGTAGGTTTTGTTATTTATATGTGTGTGGAGTCTTTAGGTGTGTGATGTCTGACAATTTCCATCCATAGTTAATTTGTATAGTTATGTTAAATACTTTGATTTCCTTTTCCTTTCTCTCCCCTGTTTATATATATATATACTAGACGGGTGACCCGGGATTGACCCGTGTGCATATCAACCCGAGTGATATATATTTAGATAAGATTTTTTTAAAATAATTGTTTGTTATTAGCATTATCTATTTGTTTGCATCAGCATAATTTAATCTAATCTTTGATAGAGGGCGCTGTTCGTGAGCTAAGTAGAATAATTTGAATATATAGTTTTAATAATTGATTTATATATTTTTTAAAATAGCATATCGTCTTCCCCGTATTTTTTTACCTATGTATGGAAATTATGGTTTGAATTAGTGAACTACTGCGAATTTGTATACCGGACATACAAACAAACAAACAAACATACAAACATTGATTTATATATATATAGAAGATTTTTGACGTGACAACGTCTTAAATTAGGTTGCGGCTGGGAGTCACTTATGAAAAAGTGTAACGCCCGGTAACGTTACGATGAGTCATCGAACGAGAGTGCTGCGCGCGCAGCTGCGCGCGCAGCGCTAGAGAATTAGGCGCATTGAATCGGCGCATGCTTGTCTCTGTCTTTGTCTTTCTCGAACGTTCTTGGCGTTGGAAAAACAAGAAAGCGTCATAATACAAGTTCACACGTGTGGTTAAAGTATCGTCAGCTGTGTCTGTAGTGAAAATGTGGAGTGCTTAGATTCGTCATTTACAACAACTACAACAATAAAGGTAAATAATTGTACACTGATATTTCATTATCGTAAACTATGATTGATTGATTAATTGTTAGATTGACACAAAAGTTGAGAAACTGAGTTTATAGGTTATGTCATACTATTGATAAATGTTGATAGTGTTAAGTAAATTATTAGTTTAAAATTAATTAATTAATTAATTATTATTTTACAAATTTTAAATAGTTTCAAATTTATTTAGCAAAAATTTGAACCTTCGATCTGAATAAATGTTTTGATTTTCGAATTGATTCTTTAAAATTACAAATATTAAGAAAAAGTGGCAGATATAAGAAAACTTTATTTAAACTGTGTTGAGCAAGAATTTTAACATCTAATTTAAGTAAATGTTTTAATTTTCAACTTCATCATTTACAATTACAAATTTAATTTAATTTCAAATTTATTTAGCAAAAATTTGAACCTTCGATCTGAATAAGTGTTTTGATTTTCAAATACCAACGCGGCTGGTGGAGTGGCGATCTATCGTAAATTATCATCGACATCTACGGCGGAAGTGTTCCAAGTTGCGATTACAGACGTAACTCGTGTCATTAAAACCAAGGGTGACATGTGCATGACTGAAGTTACTTGCTTCGCCGCTAATACTAGCTTCAAGTTTATACTCGGTGCTGTATATATTCATCCAGGAGCTAGTATGCAGGATATTGGAATGTTACTATGGCAAGGACTCGGTCCGTACATTCGCAACAGCCAGTACGTGCCACCGTTCGTGCAAGTTGATTCTAGTATACCGATTCTTCTGTGTGGTGATTTTAACAAAAACGTAAAGCCTGACAACTCGTTTCTTAAATTCATGAAAAATACGTATAATCTTGATTGCGTATCAAACGTTTCTAAGTCAACTACGTTAAAAGGAACAACTATCGACTTGACTTTCACAAGACACATTACAGCAGAAACACTTCCTTTCATTTCATATTTCTCCTATCATCGTCCTATCCTCAACAAAATCACTCAAATAGGAATTAGTTAAGTTTAAGTTTACATGTACAATGTTTTAGTAAACAAAATATATTTCTATAGTTAAAATTTGTGCAATTCTTATTTTCATTCAATTCCTTGTTCCTATTGTGCAATTTAATTATATTCATATCAATAAATATTCTAGTCACGTAAAATCTTCGCCCGTAAAACCGACTTTACAGGCAACCATTGTTTTACTATATAACCGTGTATGCAGGGTGTATAGATGTATTTCCTGAATAAATCTCCAAGTTACAAGTATAAAACATTTTTTTTATTTTTAACATTGAAATATTTTAGCTATTTTTAAATTTATAAATAACTAGCGGATGTGTACCCGGCTTCGCCCGGGTTTTATCCAAGTGAAAGTTTGCCTAACGAATATTATATATTATGAAGTATAATAAAAAATGTTAAAGATTAGTTTTAATTATTAATCAAGATTGTGTGTGAATATGTGAGAAAGATGTAATATCGTTGTTGTTTTCTTGGCCGACTGTTTTACATATGGTGTTATCTTAAAATTGCTTGTTTTGAATATTTTTTTAGATTGAGTTGAATGAATTGCTGAATTTTTTTTTGTATTTATATATAAATAAAATTAACTCTGTTGATTTTTTTTTGTATTTAATCGATAACAGCGAAGTTACGCATGTTAAAGTTAGGAAAAATATTTTGATGTTAAGCAAAACCTGCTCCATCTCGTTTTACATAAATGTTGAAAATTTGGTCGAAATTGATGCATTGTAAGGAAAGTTTTTAGTGAACAACACTTATGAAATTTGCATTTTATTAATATAGATTTCTTTTTAAATAAATAAATTTTTATAAAATGATCCAACAATGATTATGATAACATTTTAATTCAATATTCTGTGTTAATTTGAATAAATGAGTGGGGCAAGAATGTCAGGTTCTGCCAAAAAAATTGGAAACGTAGTCAGTATCACCAGCTCACTTATGTGGAAAAAATGAAAATTATAGAAGAAATAAAACAAGGAAAATCACATAGTCAAGTTTCCAGAGAGAGAAATATTCCACGGTCCACCATTAGCACAATTTTTAAAAATAAATTCGCCATAAAATCTGCCTTTTTAAAATCTAATTTTAGTTCTACCTTGAAACGTGATCGTGACGGGGAATTCCCAGAGATTGAAGAAGCCCTGTTTAGGTGGATAAGGCAGGCAAATGCCATGAAACTTGCCATAAATGGCAATATCTTGAAAGAAAAGGCTATACTCTTGGCCTTGAAAAAATGGGTCAAGATAATTTTGAAGCTAGCAATGGCTGGCTAGAAAAGTTTAAGGCCAGAAGGAATATTGCTTTTAAACGACTTCATGGAGAAGCTGGAAGTGTGGATGCCAATAGTGTAGCCACTTGGAAAGGTGGTATTATTCCTTCACTTTTAGCTAAATACAGCCCACAGGACATTTTCAATGCTGATGAAACAGGGTTATTTTATAAACTTTTGCCTAATCAAACAATGACTATCAGAGGTGAGAAATGTGAAGGGGGTAAGAAGTCTAAAGAGAGAATTACAGTGTTGGTGTGCTGTAATATGGATGGAAGTGAAAAACTGCCTTTACTTTATATTGGGAAATATAGAAGACCACGATTCTTCCATGGCATGAATATTCCCTCAAATTATCATTTTAATAAAAAAGCCTGGATGACTGGGGCAATTTTTACGGATTGGCTGAAAAAATTGGACCAAATATTCAAAAGAAGAGAAAGAAAAATTTTATTAATTTTAGATAATTGCCCAGCCCACCAAATACCTGAAGGGTTACAGAACATTGAAATAAGATTTTTGCCCGCCCTAACTACAAGTGCATTACAACCCTGTGATATGGGTATCATTAAAGCCCTAAAAGACCAATATAGGAAACGAATGATAACGTATCTTCTCACTTGCATGGAAGAAAAAAAAATGCTCAAGTACATTTACTCTTTGCAATTAGCTGGCTAGAGGCTGCATGGGTTGGGGTTAGTTCTTCCACAATAAAAAATTGTTTTTCTCATTCAGGATTTGTGATGGATGAAGCAATGGAAGAAGTTGTTGAAGAAGAAATGAACAGATGTTTTGAGGCATTAAAAAAACATCAAGCCATTGATGGTGTAAAATCTTTGTTTATCCTTTCTGCAGCCATACATATTTGTATTGCCTTATCCAGGTCAACTATATTGACTTCTTGGAAGTTGATAAAGATGTGCAAGTTGCTGGGGAACAGTCCATTGAAGAAATTGTAAAGGAGGTAATGAGAAAAGAAGAAGATGAAGAGGTAGAGCCAACAGAAAAAGATTTAAACAAAACATCAATAACACCTGCAACAGCAGTGGATGCCTTTAATACAATAAAAACTCTTTGTTATTTAAAAGACATTTCTGAGGAAGAAAGGCATGCATGTCTTTTAAAAATAGACTATCTGGAATACATCCTGAATAGGATTTCAGAGAAAAAAAAAGACATCTATAAAAGATTTTTTTTTTTAATCTTGATTCTTTTCAAATAATATTTTTTAATTTTCTTTAAACTATTATTCACAATTGGAATAAAATATTATTTGTTTCGAAAATATGTATTATTGCCATTTTGTCCCAGATACTAAAAGTTAATCATGAAAATAAAAAAATAAATATAAAAAGTACACACACAAGGGTTTCAATTAATATTATTAATTTATATTACAAAGCTATTTATAAAAAATATATATATTATTTTAGCTAGTTAGATGATTACCTAATCATCTAACCTTAATTCAACACTTCCTTTAATTCAACCGAAAGCTCTGATCCCTTGGGGTGTTGAATTAAAGAGGTTCGACTGTATTGGTAAAATTGGTGTGATGTGTGTCATTATGTCATACTTAATTAAAAGCTTTGGTTAAGTCTAGGAAAACAGTTTCATGGTGTCATGGTGGGTAGAAGTTGGCGACTGCTTTTACTGTAAGTGTACCACATGTCAACAAATGAAAAGCAGTTCGACTTTGCACTTACAGATATGCCAGAGCCCCATTTGGTTACTTGCACTCGCTGGTGGGGTTGGACTTTTGCAAGAATCGGGGGCCATTGGAGCATTTTTTTTTAATTAGAAAAAAGTGCCATATGCGGGATTCAATCCCCGATCGTTGCGGTCGAAAACCAACGGTTTAGACCATCTTTCTACCGAACCCCAAAACGCCAGTTTCTTTATCAATAATAAGGCACAATTTGGATTATAGATTATAAGACCAAATCCAAATAAATAAATAGCGTGTGACGTTTCGGTTACAGCGTTGAAATGTGCAAAAGAAATTTGCTACAATTAACCGAATGGAAGAAAGAGGAAATATAAATGATATTTATAGATATGCTTTTAATTATATTTGAAAAAACTTTTAATTCTAAGAATAATATTCTGTGTTTCTTAGAAAATTATCTTCTTCTTATGTGTTATCTTGTTTACACACTTAATAACAGTAACTATTAAAACATGCTGTGATAAAATTTCTCATTCAGTACTTTTGTCTGAGGATGGTAACAACGCTGTTACCGAAACGTCATACACTATTTATTTATTTGTGTTTGGTCTTATTACCTTGTGTTTCTTTATTATTCATTATTACAGTTTTCAACAAATTACTAAAAAAATCATAAGATGTCACAACTCATTTTATTGACTTGATTAAAGGAAGCTTTTAGGCAAGTCTTTCTTCAGTTAACAGCTTCTTCTTCTTCTTTCTTATCTCCACTCAATCATATTAGGGTATCAAGCTTGTAAAGTTGACAACCATCATGACTGGGTGAAGTAGAATGTATCTGCCTTTGTCATTAAGACTGGGAGCACTACTCAGTGGCTGGCCGACTTAGCTCCAAAAGAAATGGCCGCCTCTAACATGAGGAACAGACACCATGTGTAGCTGCTCCCAACATGGAATACATATGCTGCTCATCCTGGAGCCCTTACAGGGTACTATCAGTCAGGCCAGCTGAGCCCAGGTTTTTTAGCGAGCTTGTTACTGCTCCCCTTCCTCCTTTTTCATCCGGGCTTGGGACCGGCAAAGGCAGAGTTTGGAATGGCCATGATGATAGCATGCTCACAGGTTTTTGTGAAGTGAAGCTATAAAGATTCTAGTGAGGAAAACGAACAATTTAATTGGAAGGTTTTAACTATTTGTGGGGCCCCCGATTCTTGCAAAAGTCCAACCCCACCAGCGAGTGCAAGTAACCAAACGGGGCTCTGGCATTTGTAAGTGCAAAGTCGAACTGCTTTTCACATGTGTAGATATGTGGTGCGCTTACAGTAAAAGCAGTCGCTAACTACCCACCATGGCCTGTACCACGTGTACTAGGGATAAGCAAACAAAAAAAAAACACCATTTGTGGTATGATGCTATCTTGGAGCTTTATGGTTATCCATTTTTTAATCACTTCTTTGACCTCATTTGGCATTGTCTTTGTATGTACACCAATACCTCGCCTTGTGTCATTTCGTTTTGCGTTTTTTTTTTTTTGAAGTTGCGTTGCTGCTTAATTTTTACTGATTTTCACTGTGCGTTGTTAGATTTTCGAAGTTGCGTTGTTTTGGATTCGAGTCTTTAATTAAAAAAAAATTTTTTTTCCTAAAATATGGCAACACCTTTGTTTTTGATTGCGCCTTCACATATTTTCACTTTGCGTCGTGTTTTTTTTGGAACGTAACCCCGACGCAAAGCCAGGTATGGGTGTATTCATTTTTCTTGGTGGGAGTAATAAGCAATATCAGCTGAACCTTAGAGAAATGTTTTGAAAAAGTGTTCCGTAAGTCCATTTCCAATTTATTTGTCAGTCAGAAGAGTTTTGCCATTCGTATTCAAGCTGATATTCTGTTCTCTTGTAGGTTTAATGAGGTTCGGTGGAAGGATGGTCTAAACCGTTGGTTTTTGGACTGCTACGACCTGGGTACGATTCCTGTATTGGACACTTTTTTTCTGATAAAAAAAAAAATGCTCCAATGGCCCCCGATTCTTGCAAAAGTCCAACCCCACTAGCAAGTGCAAGTAACCAAATGGGGCTCTGGCACATTTTTAAGTGCAAAGTCGAACTGCTTTTCACATGTGTAGACATGTGGTGTATTTACAGTAAAAGCAATTGCCTTCTACCCACCTTGATTATCATGGCCTGTACCATGTGTACCAGGGATAAGAAAAAAAGAAAGAGGTTTAATTAGGATATTAGATTAGGTCTTCTTCTTCTTTCTTATCTCCACTCAATCATATTAGGTTATCAAGCCTGTAGAGCTCCATCATGACAGGGTGAAGTAGAATGCCTTTGTCATTAAAACTGGGAGCACTACTCAGTAGCAGGCCACTGACTTAGCTCTAATATGAAATGGCTGCCTCTGATATAAGGAACAGACACCATGTACAGCCGCTCCTAACATGGAGTACAAACTCATCCTGTATCCCCGGATTAGGAGCCCTTACAGAGTAATATCAGCCAGGCCAGCTGAGCCCAGGTTTTTTAGCCAGCTTGTTACTGCTCCCCCTCCTCTTTTTTCATCCAGGCTTGGGACCGGCAAAGGCGGAGTTGTAGATTAGATATTAAGACAAATCCAAATAAATAGTGTGTGGTGTTTGGGTAACATTCTGATATTTGTGAAAAAATAGTACAAATGTGATATTGTACTGGGATAAGGTTCATAATTCTGATACTTGTTTAGTGCACCTACATTCAGTACGTGGTGATAAGCACGTGGTAATATGCAAACTACTGATAAGGGAAAGCCCCCATGGTAGGTGGGCGGGGCCTATAAACATTCACAGAAATTTCGAGAAAACCTTCCTCGTGGGACTTACCTGAACGAAAAAGGAGGAAAAACTTTACTAACATAGCAAACACGCCTTTTACAAGTATAATATATGCAAATTAGAGTTTTTAATGCAAATTTTACAAGTCAATAAAAATGTTTATATCTTTAAAATGTATAATAGATAACAATAAAACACTCCTGAAATTTCAAAGATAAAAATATGTATTTCTACTTATAGATAATAAAAAGGTATATATTGGATTGATTAAAGATTTATTTGCCAATATTTCAGTTGAATGAACGCCAACCTTTGTCAAGACTTTGCATTTTTGTATAAACAAACTCAGCGTCGCATAGTGTTATTTCTACTTAAATAATTAACATATTCAATTTCACCAAGCAATATGCAAAATGGGACATTTTGAATCGATATAAAGAATCGATAAAATTTCCCCAAATGATGGTCGGGTGGGGTAAGAAGCTTCAAGAAGCCAATTTGGCCGAAATTCACAATTTTGTAGCGTAGTAAATGAATGACTAAACAGTTCAATTTCTGATTTTGTTGCTCCATGGAAAGGGAGGGTGCCATTGTCTCGTTAGTCAGCCACATTTCAGAGTTCTCTGTTCATGGTTACCGTAGCGGCTCGGGGCTCACGACACCGTACTACAGGACAGTCCCTTACTTGTGCTGCTTCTCCCGCCCGCGACGTAGAGGAGGGGTGCCGTTGCCCCGTTAGTCAGCCACATTTCAGAGTTCCCTGTTCATGGTTACCGTAGCGGCTCGGGGCTCACGACACCGTACTACAGGACAGTCCCTTACTTGTGCTGCTTCTCCCGCCCGCGACGTAGAGGAGGGGTGCCGTTGCCCCGTTAGTCAGCCACATTTCAGAGTTCTCTGTTCATGGTTACCGTAGCGGCTCGGGGCTCACGACACCGTACTACAGGACAGTCCCTTACTTGTGCTGCTTCTCCCGCCCGCGACGTAGAGGAGGGGTGCCGTTGCCCCGTTAGTCAGCCACATTTCAGAGTTCTCTGTTCATGGTTACCGTAGCGGCTCGGGGCTCACGACACCGTATTACAGGACAGTCCCTTACTTGTGCTGCTTCTCCCGCCCGCGACGTAGAGGAGGGGTGCCGTTGCCCCGTTAGTCAGCCACATTTCAGAGTTCTCTGTTCATGGTTACCGTAGCGGCTCGGGGCTCACGACACCGTACTACAGGACAGTCCCTTACTTGTGCTGCTTCTCCCGCCCGCGACGTAGAGGAGGGGTGCCGTTGCCCCGTTAGTCAGCCACATTTCAGAGTTCTCTGTTCATGGTTACCGTAGCGGCTCGGGGCTCACGACACCGTATTACAGGACAGTCCCTTACTTGTGCTGCTTCTCCCGCCCGCGACGTAGAGGAGGGGTGCCGTTGCCCCGTTAGTCAGCCACATTTCAGAGTTCTCTGTTCATGGTTACCGTAGCGGCTCGGGGCTCACGACACCGTACTACAGGACAGTCCCTTACTTGTGCTGCTTCTCCCGCCCGCCACGTAGAGGAGGGGTGCCATCGCCCCGTTAGTCAGCCATATTTCAGAGTTCCCTGTTCGCGGTTACCGTAGCGGCTCGGGGCTCACGACACCGTACTACAGGGCAGTCCCTTACTTGTGCTGCTTCTCCCGCCCGCCACGTAGAGGAGGGGTGCCATCGCCCCGTTAGTCAGCCATATTTCAGAGTTCCCTGTTCGCGGTTACCGTAGCGGCTCGGGGCTCACGACACCGTACTACAGGGCAGTCCCTTACTTGTGCTGCTTCTCCCGCCCGCGACGTAGAGGAGGGGTGCCATCGCCCCGTTAGTCAGCCACATTTCAGAGTTCTCTGTTCATGGTTACCGTAGCGGCTCGGGGCTCACGACACCGTACTACAGGACAGTCCCTTACTTGTGCTGCTTCTCCCGCCCGCCACGTAGAGGAGGGGTGCCATCGCCCGTTAGTCAGCCATATTTCAGAGTTCCCTGTTCGCGGTTACCGTAGCGGCTCGGGGCTCACGACACCGTACTACAGGCAGTCCCTTACTTGTGCTGCTTCTCCCGCCCGCGACGTAGAGGAGGGGTGCCATCGCCCCGTTAGTCAGCCATATTTCAGAGTTCCCTGTTCGCGGTTACCGTAGCGGCTCGGGGCTCACGACACCGTACTACAGGGCAGTCCCTTACTTGTGCTGCTTCTCCCGTCCGCCACGTAGAGGAGGGGTTGGACTTTTGGGCAGGGACTAAACAGATATGAGATTAAATAAAATATTTCTTGATTATCTCAGCATAGCTAGGTGACCACAATTAATTTTTATCATTTTATTCGCGATCGAACGTTGTGGCCCACTGTATGTATTACATCCCAAACACGATGCGACACCAGCCATCTCTGTCTTGAGCTCGATGTACCATCTCAGTGCCCGTTAAGCCAGTGAGTTCCTTTAATTGGTCCACGAAGCGTGTCGGTGGGCGTCCAGGTATGTGTCGCCCAGACGTCTTTCCAGTCAGTATGGTGTACTCCATTCCCCCGTGTCGCGCGATGTGACGGAAGAATCTCAAACAATTAAATTCAAATAATTATTTGGGGTCGGTAGAAGGATGGTCTAAACCGTTGGTTTTCGACTGCTACGAGCCGGGTTCGATTCCCGCATTGGGCACTTTTTTCTGATTAAAAAAAATGCTCAAATGACCCCTGATTCTTGCAAAAGTCCAATCCTACCAGCGAGTGCAAGTAATCTAATTATTTGTATCAAAATGGTGAAGAAGAAGATGTACAATGATAAATTTCCTGCTGTTGATAATTTGTCTAATCATTGATGACAGATCGATCCTGTTATAGCCACTGAGTGACTGGACATTCGGCAAGCGCTCATACCTGGTTGAAATCACTCATTTGCTGCAATGGAGCACTTTATCTTGGCGG
>CP092874.1:89613683-89650755 GCA_030710605.1 Cordylochernes scorpioides | reverse complement strand
TAAACCTAAATATCAAACACAAAACACTAGTTTATGATTTTTACAACAATGAATAATATATGAAGGTTATTCACATATTAAACAAAATGTTAACGTGGGATACAATCCCGGTTCATGACTGTCGGGAATCGAGGGTGTTACCCATTCGTCCATCGACTCTTCGAAAAATAACCTATCCACGTTGCTGTCTCTGTTTTGACAATATTTATTGTTTATTCTTCAGTTATTTCGCTTATTTTTCGTTTATGAGGGAGTATATGTGTGTGGAACGTGTCCAGTGCTTCTCTACCAATTGTAGTATAGTAATGAATGACTAAATAGATAGGTGATGAAATAAACTTATTGATTACATCAGCATGGTTAGGAAAAAGTTGGTAGACGAGTGGGTAACACCCTCAATTCCCGATAGCCATGAACCGGGATCGAATCCCGCGTTGGACCCATTGTTTTAATATGTGAATAACCTTTACATATTATTCATTAAAAATAAAGAAGGCATCTCCTGACCACGAGCACATGGGCTTTTTAGATGGCAGAGCGCCATCTAGTGGAGCAAAAATAAACTAAACGTTTATTTAGCTTGCTCCGTGATATTTAGCCAAGCCAATTTCTTGATATATCAAGAAAAGCCATCCACGAACGCGTTTCGCGCTGTTGGCGCTCGTCAGCGTGGAATAGGCTGTAACCACTGCGACCAAAAATATTTCTGGTCCCAGAGGCTTCCAGAGAAATCAAGAAATGGGTATTTAAGGCCAAATTTGCGTAAAGAAGCTTAACACATGCGCTCGTGGTCAACACCTGACTCACTTATCTTTTATTTTTTTCTATTGTTTTTTCATATTATTCATTGTTGCAAATATCATAAACTAGGTTGCTCTTGTTGAGCGGCACCCAATAAAGTGATTTTGGAACAAGAACAAGAGCATGGTTAAGTGACCACAATCAAACTGTCTATTATTTATTTGGTTAACCCAGAGGGGCCTTGAGCATACAGAAGTCGCCAACCACTCGGGTTGTCCTTCAGACCTAAGATTTTTTTGTCTTATTTAAAATGGAGATGGAGGTTCAATTCATGAAATAGCGCCAAACAGGTTTATTTCTTTTAAGATTTTTCGGGAGAATGTAAACATGAGAATAATTTCCCCGCGCAAAGCAGAACTACACTTTGGGTTTGACCAACTAAGCTTAGGACCAAACCATGACTATGCTTTATTTTTCGATCCAAGATGTGCCATGTTTTAATTTAAATGTTGAATCTTATGGATTGCGCGATATTTTTAGAATTATATAAAATATAGTATCCAAGACAAGTGAATACTGTCGTGTGTCATCTCCTATGTCATGACCCCGCTTGTATGTTTGCTGACGGCGTGGTCCGTCATCTCAGCAAGCTGAAAGGAAGTCTCTAGGCCCCCACAATACCAATAAATATAATTCAAGCCACTGTCTTCAGAAAATACGATGTCCAAAATGAAAATGGCTTGGAGATCAAACGCCATGTAGAACAGTTGAAACCAAGAGCTGTGGATCCTATAAATGAAGATAAAGATACGAATGAATGCTTAACTCAGATAGAAAACTGTGAAGTTCTGAAATGCCACCTATCATCCAAGATAGCAGGCTAGAACTTCAGGTAGACCTCAGTGTAATCCCAGAATTCTATATGTTACCTCAAGAACTATGATTTGTCTTAGAGAGAGGTTAAACGTTGTATATCCACTGATTATTATTGTAACTGCGATAGTGTTTTTTTCTTTATCATTACTGTTGATAAAGTATTGTTACGTCGTTCCCAGACGCTATTCGTGTACTTTGTCTACTCAGGATGCCACAAAGATACACATGTGAATTCGAAGGGGTTGCAGCTAAATTTAGCGCTTTATTATATCTCAATTAACAGAAGGAATACAATGAGTTGGACTTGCCTTCAACTTCCCCGTCAGAAGTATCCTTGGCGTCGTGGATGTCACTCTTGTGAAGGGGGGTCGGTGGAAAGCTGGTTAAACCGTTTGGTTTACGACCACTACGACCCGGGTTCGATCCCCGCATTGGACACTTTTTTCTGTTAAAAAAAAAAATATAATAAAAAAAATGCTCCAATGGCCCCCCGATTCTTGCAAAAGTCCAACCCCACCAGCGAGTGCAAGTAACCAAACGGGGCTCTGGCACATTTGTAAGTGCAAAGTCGAACTGCTTTCACATGTGTAGACATGTGGTGCGCTTACAGTAAAAGCAGTCGCCTACTTCTACCCACCATGATTATCATGGCCTGTACCACGTGTACTAGGGATAAGCAAAAAAAAAACTCTTGTGAAGCTTCCCGTTCCACACTATTCAAGTCCAACCTGGACTTACACCGCCTTGTAGGCCGCTCCGATGTCAGTCTCTCCTGACACCGCCTTGTAGGATCATCAACACGCCCGGAGGCAAGTCGACACGTCTTCTTCTCACCGCAGATGTAACCAGACTCTGTCCTCCTCCACACAGGAATGCTGTTTTTAGCGCCTGCCACATGGCAGCGGGGGCAGCTGGAGTCCACTCCTCTTTCCCCAACTTTACCCTGGTATATTGGCCTTGTCGTCCACGTTACAGTATGTAGGTACAATATACAAGTATAACAATAAATATAAAAGCATAGGTCGCCTCTACCGTCAAAACTAAACGCCATCTATTGACCGTCGCCGCAAAAGCAGCCTCGGATCGGTGAAAAAGCCACAACACCAGCTTTGTCAAACTGAGAAGCGTCCACCTAGAGTGCCAAAGCTGGTATTATGGTTTTGTCACCGGCCCGAGGCCTTTTTGCAGCGACGGTCAATAGATGGCGTCAGATATACCATCATCAGGCTAGAGAGATTGATAGACTCAAAATTCAAAAACTTTTGATCAATGATGGTAACAATGGTGTCTTCATAGTGTCTCATAGGTTTTTTTATCTGGATTTGTATTGTTACCTTTAAATATTATTTATAGTATAATTATGTCTTATTTTTGTATGTATTCTGGCGCTGTATGTAGAAACTATTGTAAGATGCTTCTATTGTTCCAGAGAAAAAGCAAGTCAATAAAGAAGTTACAAAGTCCAAGAATATCATTCCCCATTCCTCAAGAACTAGTAAGTTCAAATGTTTTAAAGAAACCCAATTGCTTGTTGTCGTGTCCAATGAAGAACTCAAACCCAATCTGTCTTCTAATCCTTTTGCATGGTGGGAGAAAAACACCGTGAAAATCGTTTAGTCAAATCTCCTTAATTCAATACCCCAAGCATGTATGATGATTTCAAAAAATACATAGAATTTTCTTGATTTATCAAGAAAATGGGTTGGCCAAATATCAGAGAACAGACTAAATCAATGTTTAGTTGATTTCTGTTCCACTAGATGGCGCTCTGCCATCTAAAAAGGATCATGTGCTCGTAATCAGGATATGTCTTTTTTGATTTTAATTGTTTTATCTATAAAAGAAAATTTCGTATTTTAATGTTTTCTTACCTTATATATAGACCCATACTTCGCTTTGTGTCGGGGTTACGTTCCAAAAAAACACGACGCAAAGTGAACGGCGCAATCAAAAACAAAGGTGTTGCCATATTTTAGGAAAAAAAAAATTAAAGACTCGACGCAACTTCGAAAATCTAACGACGCACAGTGAAAATCAGTAAAAATTAAGCAGCGACGCAACTTCGAAAAAAACGCAAAACGAAACGACGCAAAGCGAGGTATTGGTGTAGTTATATTCTGTTGTCAGAGAGAGAGAGAGAGAGAGAGAGAGAGAGTTTAGTTGATTTCTGTTCCACTAGATGGCACTCTGCCATCTTCATTGTATTTTCATTGAATAATTAAGTAATAATTAAAATAAATAATTTTTCTTCATCACGAGATAATATGAAATAAAGCAAGATAGCCTCATTCTCGGAAGCCGATTTGTTTATATTTATTATATCTTGTTACTTTATGCTTTTTAAAAACTATAATCACATTTCAGTAAGGGCAGTAGAAAATTGATTTATATTTTGAAAAGAATCTTACGCGTGTGTCAAAAATAGTTATTTTTTTTATAACAGATGGCGCGCTAACGCATCATATTAATATTGTAATATTAATAAGTATTTAAAATATGTATATAATAATGTGTATATAAAAATTGTATTTATTTATTATTAAGTTGTAAACGTGATAATCCTGTTGAAGGATTGACAAGTCCGAAAGTTTGAAAAATAAAAAGTTACACAAGAAACTTAACCTTGGAAGCTTCATTTATTTTATAATATTGTCACGGAGATAAATAAAGCAAGGGCAAGTTTGTGAATAATTAATTTATTATAAGGGGTATTTATAGGGAGAGAGAGAGAGTGTACAACTTACCCCAAGTTAAAGATAATCCTAATGAGCGACGTCAGCCACCGTCCCGTTTTCCTTATTTACAGATCAGCTTCCGAAAACCCCTCACACCTGTGGTCCCCCCCGGGGTCCAGGGATGATTGACAGGTGTCCCATCTGGATGGAGCTTCTTGACAATATTAATATTGTGTTTTACAAACTATAATATATATATAATCATATCATATCAAATTAAAAAATAAAACTATTTTTGTGATAGATAATATTGCCGTCATTAGGCTAGAGAGCTTGATACACCAGTTTAAAACTTTAATTCAATAATGATAACAATGGTGTTGCCAAGACTTCAGGTTCTCTTTACTCTAGGTAGAGAGTCAATCAGACTACGGATGGTGTCCTGAGGGATGGCTCTCCATTCCCTTTTAACCATTTGTCACAGTTCGTCTTCTGAACGCGGCTGAGACAAGGCATGTAAACGGCGTACAATAATGTCCAAGACGTGCTCGATTGGTGAGAGGTCAGGAGAGTACGGTGGCCAGGGAAGCATATCTACATCTGGCAGAGCTTGTTGGCTAATGCGAGCAGTGTGCTGTCGGGCGTTGTCCTGCTGATAAAGGGTATTGAGTATCCCCTGAAGGTAGGGGAGTGTTACCGGTCGCAGCACATCATCAACGTATCGTTGTGCCGTCATATTGTCCTGAATACGAACTATAGGTGACCTGGTATCATACGCGATTGCGCCCCAAACCACGATTCCACGTTGTCGCACGGTGAGGCGTTCCACAATTGCTGCCGGATTGGACCTTTCTCCACGTCGACACCACACACGTACACGGCGACTATTACTGGACAAACAGAAGCGTGACTCATCTGAGAACACGACCCTGTATCATTCTGTCATCCACGTCGATCTAGCCCGGCATCATTCCAAACGTTAGCGTCTATTCAGTGGGGTCAATGGTAATCTTCTTACCGGACGACATGAATGAAAGCCATTAGCAGCCAATTGATGGGAAATGGTTCTGGTCGAGATGGAATGATCTAGGGGTGTCTTGCACATTTTGAAGAATGGAGGTACAAGTGGCATGTGGGTCCGCCACTGCTTGTCGAAGGATACGCCGATCCACGCGTGCTGACGTCACTCTGGCTGCACCGGCATTCCTATAAATTGCCTCATTTCCTTTTTCCAACCATTTTCTTCACAGTCGGTACACCGTGGATGCACCCAGGTGTGTGTCAGCTGACATATGGACCTACCTGCCCTTTTCAGTCAGATCACCATGCCCCTTGTAAAAGCATCTGTCTGCCTGAACTCCCTCCGTTAACGACGGCCTGACATTATCTGCTATTACACGTGTCTTTTGAAACAAGAACAAAATTTCTACGATGATTTTCCTTGAAGAAATAACGGCACGAATACTGCCTTTTCTACAAGTTCCTTCCCTTATATCTTACTCCACTTGTCCACGAGAGCTGCGCATTTCACATCATTTGCATAACTCGGTGAGGCGCGTCTACCTCGAAATTTGCATAATTTTCTGGCCACTTTTTCCTGGTGTTCCATTTTCAATGTCAATGTCAATTGAGTTTTTGAATGGGATTATTTAATTAAGGTAACATCTAACTTTTTAATATTGAGCATCCTTTTTAACTGCTTTTGGTAACTTAAAAGATGATTGTTAGTGATCCATTGTTCATTTTTTGTCTCACATCAATATGACTGTTGTTGTTTCAGCCAAAACTCCAACTTGTCAACAACAGCCAGACTCAGAAACATATTGTAAGTACTTTTTATATGTTTTTATATTTTAAAAATTAGTGAAGGTAATTCAGAAATATAAAGCAGAAATACCAGAAATATGCTTAACACTGGTTATGCTCGAAAATTCTGAAGGAATAATATTTGAACAAATTAAGGCTTACTTATCAGTATGGTATCCATATGTCTTTTGATAAATATTTTGGCCAAAGGGGAAATGTGTTTGGTAAATTAAATATGATAATGCTATAACAGTTATATTTCTGAAACACACTAGAACCTTCTTGTAAAGTACACCTAATTACAGAGCCAAAGTGTCCTTTAGGTAGAGGCGTCCTCTTACTGGAGATTTGCTAATTACAATAAAACCTTCCTGTAAAGAACAACACCTAATTGCAGAGCCAAAGTGTCCTTTAGGGAGAGGTGTCCTCTTACCGGAAAGTTGATAAATACAGTAGAAACTCCCTGTAAAGTACACCTAATTGCAGAGACAAAGTGTCCTTTAGGGAGAGATGTCTTCTTACCGGAGAGTTACTAAATAATAAAAATGGTAGTTTTGCAAATGAAAACTGTCCTTTGTGGAGAGGTGTCCGCTAGTGGGGTGTCTGCTAAAGGGAGCTTCTACTGTAGTATATTTTGATAATTAAACCTTTTGTAGAACTCTTTCTAAATTCGAATTTTTGAGTAAAGTAACTTCTAGCCTATTATTAGTCAGCATCTTTTTGATCGTTTTTTTTTTCAACTTAAAATATGGCTTTTAGTCATCTACTGTTCATTTTATTCTTCTTTCTTATCTCCACTCAATCATATTAGGGTATCAAGTTGTGACCCTTGATGGTGACTGTTTGACAACCATCATGACTGAGTGAAGTAGAATGCGTCTGCCTTTGTCATTAAGACTGGGAGAACTACTCCGTGGCAGGCCGACTTAGCTCAAAAAGAAATGGCCGCCTCTGACATGAGGAACAGACGCCATGTGCAGCTGCTCCTAACATGGAGTACAAACACTGCTCATCCTGTATCCCTGGAGCCCTTACAGAGTACTATCAGCCAGGCCAGCCGAGCCCAGGTTTTTTAGCAAGCTTGTTACTGCTCCCCCTCCTCTTTTTTTCATCCGGACTTGGGACCGGCAAAGGCGGAGTTCATTGTTCATTTTGTCTGACGTCAATATGGCTGTTGCTGTTTCAGCCAAAAATCCTACTGTCCAAGATCAGCCAGACTCAAAAACATATTGTAAGTATTTCTATATGTTTTTTTTGTATACTTTTAAACAAGTAACGACTATTCAGATTTAAAGTACAAGGTCCAGAAGTATTTTTCTTAACACTATTTATGTACGGAAAATATTGTTACATCATGGCTAATGAACCCATTTTAATTTAATTTGTAATATTATTTTTCATATACAGTGGACCCTCGGTTTACGAGCACCTTGGAGTACGAGCTTTTCGCAGTACGAGCAAAATTTTTTGAAAAAGTTTACCTCGGATTACGAGTGAAATTTCGCATTACGAGCAACTCGTGATGGTTGCCCCTCTTCTCCATTTCCACCTTTAGCGGCGGGATGAGGGCATATTTTTATATTAAATATTATTTTATTTATGGATTGTTATTAATCATTATAATATAAGTACACAGTATATATATTTAATACATACTATAATGTATATATTCAAATCGATACATATATATATATATACATGTATATAGTATTTTAAAATTAAAGAAAACTTTTTTAATTTTTAAGATAACTTTTCCATTTGTAAACAAAGGCTCGAAGGTGTTATTAAAATTTAAAAAGTTGCTATTAAAATTTAAAAAGTTGCTATTAAAGTTAAAAAGTTTTCTTTAATCTTAAAATACTCTGTATATCATTTTGACTAATTTTAATTCAACGATAAAATTATCTCTCAATGATAAAGGAATAGCTTTTTTTAATTTCTTATTTATTTTTTAGATTATATATGTATTTTCAAAAATTGGTGATAATTTCTACCTCTCTTGCTATAAAGTGGTTATACACTGCAAAATGGGCCCCGTGAAGAAATATGTTGAAAGAGAATTGGGTAAGAAGAAGGATATTATCACAATGGAGGCAAAGAGGGAAATGATTGAAAAGCACAAACGTGGCATGCGGGTGACAGAAATAGCGAGATTTTATAAGAAGTCGACATCAACGATTTGCACAATATTGAAGAAGAAAAAGGGATTAAGGGAGTTAGATGCAGCAAAAGGAGTCACAAGACTATCAAAACAGCGTCCACGTCTTCTAGAAGAAGTTGAAAAATTGATTCTTGTATGGATAAACGAGAAGCAATTAGCAGGTGATACCATAACCCAGAATTTAATATGTGAAAAGGCAAAGGCCTTGTACGCCGAACTCGGGAGTAAAATACCATGTACATCAATAGAGAACGAAGTACATGCAGACTTCAAAGCCAGCAAGGAGTGGTTCGAAAACTTTAAGAGGAGAAGTGGCATCCATAGTGTCACGAGGCATGGAGAGGGTGCAAGTTCGGATGCTAAAGCAGCTGAGACATTCACTGCCGAGTTCGAGAAGCTCGTTGTTACCGAGTGTTACCTCCCACAGCAAGTTTTTAACTGTGATGAAACAGAACTTTTTGGGAAAAAGATGCCGAAGAGAACCTACATTACAGCCGAAGCGAATTCAATGCCCGGTCACAAGCCCATGAAAGACCGTCTCACCCTCTTGCTGTGTGCTAATGCAAGTGGAGATTTGAAAGTAAAGCCACTGCTCGTGTATCATTCTGAGAATACACGGGCTTTCAAGAAACACAAAGTGCAAAAGAGGCAATTGAACGTTTTGTGGAAGTCGAATACTAAGGCTTGGGTCACTCATTGTTGTTTGTTGAGTGGATGAACGAAGCATTCGGTCCTGCAGTGAAGAAATACCTTTCGGAAAAAAAACTGCCACTCAGAGCGTTGCTGGTTATGGACAATGCTCCTGCTCATCCACCAAGCCTTAAGGATCACTTACTGGATGAATTCAAGTTTATTGAGGTCAGGTTCCTCCCTCCTAACACCACCCCACTACTGCAGCCTATGGATCAGCAGGTCATTTCCAACTTTAAGAAAATATATATCAAAGAACTTTTTCAGAGATGCTTCGAATTAACTGAAGAAACAAACCTTACTCTCCGAGAGTTTTGGCAGAATCATTTCAACATTGTCCACTGCCTTAAGATCATTGATAAAGCATGGAATGGAGTCTCCCAGAGAACTCTCGTTTCTGCTTGGACAAAATTGTGGCCTCACATCGTCCATGCATATGATTTTAAGGGGTTGTCTGGTGAACAGGAGCCACCAATTATCGATGTTATTGTGTCTCTGGGGAAAACTTTAGGACTGGAGGTGAATGAGCCAATCATTCAAGAGCTTGTGGAGGAAGAAGATCAGGAGCTTACCACAAATGAACTGATCGATCTTCATCGCGAGCAACACCAAGAGGTTAAGGAGGTGATCTCGTCTGGGGAAGAGGAGGATGAAAATTCACTGGGATCCCTCCCTTCAGATCAGATTCGGGAAATATGTAAAATGTGGGAAACTGTGCAATTGTTCGTAGCAAAGCACCACCCGAATAAGCCGGCTGCTTTGCGAGCGACGGATCAGTTCAACGATAATGCGATGTCGCATTTCCGTGAAATTCTCAAAAAGAGGCAGAAGCAACAGTCATTGGACCAGTTCTTCGATAAAATCGAAAGGAAAAATGAAATGTTATAAAATAACCCTTTTATGCCATTTTCCCCTCAAATAGTGTTTTTTTAACGCAATTGCATCAGCCATCCCAACATTATCTTTTATTTTTGTTTATTTTATCTCTTTTATACATTTATTTATGCATTATCTTTTTATTTACTCATCACTAGGTTTGAAATTCAGTAACTATCACGTGTAAAATTTTTCTTTCGAATCTTTCATTAAAAATATGATAGCTATGATTTCAAATATTGAATGGAGTACAAGCTTCTCTTATACTTATCACGAAGTGTTTACCGACTCTAATTAAACTAAAATTCATGGAAGAATTGCCCGAGTTTCAATTATTAAAAATAAGAAATTAGTTTCGCACTACGAGCGTTTTGGAGTACGAGCATGGCTCTGGAACGGATTATGCTCGCAAACCGAGGGTCCACTGTATATTAAATTCAAATTTATATTTTATATTTATTTATTTTATTAAACAGAATATATGTATTATAAACAGAATATATGTATTATATATAGAATCATCATTTGTATTTAGGTACACTATGTGACTTCACTGCTCTCTTTGATGTGAGAAATAAATAAAGAATTCTGGAGGCTACTTAAAGTAAAGTTATCTCATTATTCGCTTATATAAATTTGTAGGATGGTTGAAACACGCTCTGGTAAGATGCAAGACCCAGCACAGGAGAGGATCAAGATTGAAGAGTCTGCCAAGGCACAACCTGGTGCAACAATATCAAGGAATATTATTTGATAAAATTAAAGCTTACTTATCAACATGATATTCATATACCTTTTTGTCAAATATTTTGGTTAAAGGAATGTACAATTCTATTCCTTATTAAGGTTTTCACTTTATAAATCTGTAACTAAAGTGAGTTTGAAGCTTTTATATATATTTTATATGCGATACTAATTATTGCAGATAACTTCATTAAATCAACTTCCATAATTGCTTAACATACTGTAAATAACTACCTTGCGATTTCTTCTATCTGCTTATGTTGTTGCTTATTTGTTTAATGTATATGTTTATTCAATGTTCTTTTTCTTCTTCTTCTTCTTTCTTATCTCCACTCAATCATATTAAGGTATCAAGCTTGTAATGCTTGTTGATGGTGTCTGCCGGGGATGAGTCTCTTCTTCTTTCTTATCTCCACTCAATCATATTAAGGTATCAAGCTTGTAAAGCTTGAGACTTCACAACCATCATGATTGGGTAAAGTAAAATGCGTCTGCCTTTGTCATTAAGACTGGGAGCACTGCTCAGTTTCTTTTTCTTAATTGTTTATTTTCTTTTTGATAATTCTGTTACCTACTCTACTACAATTATTGTAAATAGTTTCACGCGCAATTTATCCAGATCGGATATAGCGTGTCTTATTTGCAACTGGTAAATAAATATATATTTTATATGATTTATTTTATATAGAGAGCACGATTTATTGTCTTATATATTAAAACCAGGAAATGACTAATGCAAATTTGAATTGCTTTTTAGCTCTCTAGGAGGCCATTGACACGATATAGCTATCAAATATATAACTGTATACTTTATGAATCGATTAAAATTACAATATTCAATTATAAACATATATTATTCATATAAATTATATCTAGTCTGATATTTTAGGACACACTGTATGCACGTTACATTTTAGATAAGTATTAAGTTGTTCACAAATTTATTTCTAATGATTGATGGCGAAATTTGTGAACCGACAGACGTGGAAGCAATGTAAATAAAAGCTTTTAAAAAAGGAGAACGATGAAAATAAATAATTTTGAAAATATTGCTTCTTCATTCCGAACACAGGTACTTATTGAAGCGTTCTCCAAGAGATTTTTACATTTTAAAAATATGTTTATTCTTCAATTCTATAAATCACTTTTGATTTGATTTATCAAGAAATTAGGTTATCCAAATATCAGGGAACAGGATAAATCAATGTTTAGTTGATTTCTGTTTCACCAGATGGCGCTCTGCCTTATGAAAAGCACATATGCTCCTGGTCAGGATATGCCTACTTTGTTTTTAATATCACACTTTGTTTCTCTCTTTGTGCTTTTTGTGTAAATTAAATATTATGAGGAGATGATATTACAGCTATTTTTCTGAAACACCATGTTTTACCAATGAAACTTTTTGCTGAAATGTATCTGATTGTGATTACTTAAGAAAGTTGACTTCTCACTGTTCAATATTCAACATCTTTTTGATGCTTTTGGTAACTCAAAAGATGACTGTTAGTCATTCATTGTTCATTTGGTCTCACATCAATATGGCTGTTGCTGTTTCAGCCAAAACTCCAACTTGCCAACAACAGCCAGACTCTGAAACATATTGTAAGTACCTTGTATGTGTTTATATATTTTTATATGGCCTTAAATACACATTTCTTGGTTTCTCAATAAGCCTCTGGGACAAAAAATATTTTTGGTCGCAGTGGTACAACCTACTCCATGCTGACGAGGGCCAACAGCGTTCGTGGATGGCTTTTCTTGATTTATCAAGAAATTGGGTTGGCCAAATATCAGGGAACAGGCTAAATCAATGTTTAGTTGATTTCTGTTCCACCAGATGGCGCTCTGCCTTCTGAAAAGCACACGTGCTCCTGGTCAAGATATGCTTTTTAATTTTTATATATGTAAGAGGGTTATTCAAAAATTTAAAGTACAGGATCTAGAAATATTACCTAAGACAGATTTATCTATGAAAAATCTCTAAGAATATTATTTGAATAAATTAAGGCTTATGAATCAGCATGGTATCGATATACCTTTTGTTAAATATATTGGCTAAATGAAAAGTGTTTTAAGCTAATTTTAAAGATATAATAAGTTAGAATCTCTATTATTGATCCATAAGACCGACTAATTTAAGACTAAGATGTTCCAAGAGGCCATAAATAAAATACTTTTTAATATATAACTCCACCTTTGCCGGTCCCAAGCCCGGATGATGAAGAAGGAGGGGGAGCAGTATCAAGCTCGCTAAAAAACCTGGGTTCAGATGGACATGCTTATAGTACCCTGTAAGGGCTCCTAATCCAGGGATACAGGATGAGCCGCGTTTGTACTCCATGTTAGGAGCGGCTGCACATGACGTCTGTTCCTCATGTCTGAGGCGGCCATTTCTTTTGGAGCTAAGTCGGCCTGCCACTGAGTAGTGCTCCCAGTCTTAATGACAAAGGCAGACACATTCTACTTCACCAAATTATAATGGTTGTCAAACAGACACCATCAAGGGTCACAACTTGATACCCTAATATGATTGAGTGGAGATAAGAAAGAATAAGAAGAATACTTTTTAATATTCAGCCTCTTTTCAATGCTTTAGGTAACTTAAAAGATAACTATCAGCAATTCAATTTTCATTTGTCTCATGTCAATATGGCTGTTGGTGTTCCAGCAAAAACTCCTTATTGCCAACAGCCAGACTCGAAAACATATTGTAAGTACTTAATATTTGAAAATATACTTTATATATGTGATAGCTATATCCATAAATTTGAAGAACAAATATAATAAATATTGCTGATCAGTGTGTAAATATGGAATGTACTATATACAATAAATATGGCGCCTCTGCCAGTGCTGCAGAGTTTGGTGGAGAATCACCAGCGGGTCTCCAGCGACAACACGTATACAGACAAATAAATAGACGTGGGAGAAAGTTAAAAACTTTTTAAATAGAAGAATGAGAAGAAAATAAATAATTTGATTATGAAAAATTGCATTTTTATTCAGAAAACTGTTACTTATTGAACCGTCCTCCAAGATATTGGCATTTTCTAAATAAGTTTTTAGAACATTTAAATAACTCATTTTAATAAAAATCTTTGTAATCTCTTTGCGATTTTTGGATAACTAAAATATGATAATAATATAACAGCTATATCTCTAAAACACTATATTTTACCAATGGAAATTTTTGTGGAACTGTAAATGATTATTGTCATTATTTAGGTAAGTTAACTTCCCACTGTTGAATATTTAACATCTTTTTTGATGCTTTTGGTAACTTAAAAGTTGACTATCAACTATTCATTGTTCATTTTGTCTCACATCAATATGACTGTTGCTGTTCCAGCCAAAACTTCAACTTGCCAACAACCACCAGAATCAGAAACATATTGTAAGTACTTTGTATGTTTTTACTATTTTTTATATAAGTGAAGGGTATTCAGAAATTTGAAGTATAAAGATAATAAATATTACTTATCACTGTTTATGTATGGAATTTCAAGGAATGTTCTTTCAACAAATTAAGGCTTACTTATCAGCATGGTATCCATTAGCCTTTTATAAAATGTTTTAAAATGTTTGAAATTCTCTATTCTTGATATATATAAGCACGAATAATTTAAGACTTTTTTGATGAATTTGTTAACTTAAAAGAAGACTATCAGACATCCTTTGTTCATTTTGTCTCACATCAATATGACTGTTGCTCTTTCAGCCAAAACTCCAACTTGCCAACAACAACCAGACTCTGAAACATATTGTAAATACTGTGTGTATGTTTTTTTATTATTTTTATATTTGTGAAGGGTATTTAGAAATGTAAAGTACAAGAACCAGATATTTTGTTTAACCATTTTTATGTATATAATCTCAAGGAATACTTTTTTTGACATACATACATCTTTTTAAGACTACCGGTCTAATACAGATTCACCACAGGAAGGAAGCATTGATGGAGTTCCTATATTCCAGGCAGTACAGAACACAACAATTTCCAGGTCCGATGCATCTCTAGTGTCCACAGAATCCACCGTACATAGGTTAGCGTATCACTGAAAAGGCGAGTGTGGAATCAGCAGCGTTTTAGTCTTTGCTTTCCTCATCCACACAAATGGTATACTTAAAAAACGAAGAACAAATTAAGGCTTACTTATCAGCAAGTCATCTATATGTCTTTTGTTAATTATATTTATCTAAATGAAATATGATAAAACTAAATACCTAAGTAATAATATGTTTGATTTTCTCTATTCTTGATTAATAAGACAGAATAATTTAAGTCAAAAATGTCTTATGTCTGATGAGGGCCAACAGCCCGAAACGCGTCCGTGGTTAGCTTTTCTTGATTAATCAAGAATGGGTATTTGGCCAATAATGGAATAATTAGAAATCAACAAGAATAGTTGATATTTATTCCGATAGATAGCGCAAGCCATCAGTAACTTTCAGTTGCACGATAAGGAGATGCCTTTTTCGTAAAAAATGTCTTAGTTCCAAAGCCTTAATTATAATTCTAATAATAAATAAAACCAAGTGAATCAAGGCTGAATTGGATTCAAGATCGAGAGATTTCAAAGTCACATACATACATAACTCAATATCTCATACATCAAACTAGAACATTAAGATATGAAATTGAGTTAAGTGACTTTGAAATCTCTCTCGATCTTTAATCAAATTTAGACTTAATGCACAACTTAGTCTACCGCAAATGTTAAGGAAATCTTTCAAGATTATTTAAAGAAGATTTAAAGAATATTAATCCAAAAACTTGATAATTTTGTATTTAAAAATAAATACTTATATCTGGAATTAAACATTTTTAACAACATAGTATAGGTGCGATAAAATAAATCTATTCTTATACTCTTCTAAATTTCTACCATTATTAAATAAAAAATATAAAGAGCGTTAGATATCTATAAAATAAAATATTAACTGGGGGGTCGGTGGAAGGATGGTTTAAACCAGGGGTCTCCAAACTACGGCCCGAGGGCCACATCCGGCCCGCAGACAGATTTTGTCCGGCCCGCGGAGACATACTTGAAAACTCCTTTTAGAGAACAAATATTTTTTATAGCAAATAAAATGTTTGTGATAAGTTGGATAAAGAAACACACAGAATGGTAATGAGTAAAGACATGTATAATTTATGCAGTAGATTTAACTTCAGCATATAATAACTAACAAATTATTGAAATGAATCCAACTTACATTTTATACATTGTAAGTAATGAACAACACATACCTTATAACATGACATATGAAATGCTAATGAGATGTATGTAATTGAGATTTTCCACCGACAATAGTTTGTAGTTGTGGACTAATTTTACTTGTACCAATTATTAAAAGAGATTTAAGATGCTCGTCAGTTAATTTAGATCTGTATACATTTTTTGTGTACTTCATTTTGGAGAAGGTTTTCTCACACAAATAAGTAGTACCAAAAACGGAAAACAGCCCACGAGCAAATTTATGCAAATTATCAAATTGTGTCAGTGGAAGACTCTTATAAAATTCCAACAAAGATGAGTTTTCATATTTGTTCTTAATTATATCACTGCACTGAAGATCAATCATTTCCATTTGAAGTTCCGGGGCTAGGGTTTCAATGTCAGCATCAAAAGGATTCTGAAAAATCTTAATTTGATTCGCAATGGCATCAAAGTCCGAGAAACGAGTATCAAAATTTATCTTCAAAGCACTCAAAGTTTCGATTGCAAAATCGATAGGAAACTCAGTCTCAGTAGTGTGGCTGAATATTTCACATGTTTTAAAATGTGAAAAACATTTACTTCGTAGTTGTGATTGAAACAGTATCAATTTCATCCGGAATGACTTGATATTAGTGTATAAATCAGGAAGATGCTGGTTTTCTCCTTGCAATCTCAAATTCAGTTCGTTCACATGTTTTGTCAAATCAACATAGAATGCTAACTTCCATAGCCATGCGTTGTTTTGTAATTCAGTAAGAGGGCGGTGCTTTTCATTCAAAAAAATTTCGATCACTGCTCGAAGTTCAAAAAAGCGCTGAAGGACTTTCCCACAACTAAGCCAGCGTACGGCAGTATGATAAGGTAAGTCTGTTTCTCCAATCTCTGCAATAAATTGTCGGAATTGTCGGTGATTCAGCCCAAAAGATCTGATGAAATTAACAGTTGATATGACTGGTTTCAGAACGTCAGACATATCCAAACATTTTCCGCACAAAGACTGTTGATGAATGATACAATGTAAGACTAATGGTTTTGAGCCGCCGTCATTTTCTACAGCCTTTGACACAAGAGCGACCACTCCTTTATCTTTCCCACTCATGTTTTTGCCTCCATCAGTTGTAATACATTTCAAGTTTTTCCATCGAAGGTTCTTTTTATTAATGGCCATTTCAACTCCTTTAAAAATATCGGTACCAGTAGTTGTGCCATGAATACTATACATATCAAGAAGTTCTTCGTGCACTTCATAGCTTTTATCTACTCCTCTAATATAAATCAACACCAGAGCAGTATCTGACACATCCGTTGACTCATCCAAGGCCAAAGAAAACCACTCAACATGTCCATTTTTGTCGAACAGTTGAGAGGATATATTTTCAGCGATGTTTTCTACCCTTCGAGCCACAGTGTTTGCTTACATACTGACAGTTTTTAATAAATTTACCTTTTCAGGGCACATTTCTTCGACTACTGCAATTATGCATTCCTTGATCATTTCTCCATCGGTGAATGGTTTTACACGTTTTGCAATTTCAAGAGCCACACGAAAGCTGGCACGAGTTGCCGCCTCTTGTTCAGTTTTGACTTTTGTAAATAAAGATTGCTGCGATTTCAATCCGCGCTTCAAAGCTTCGAATTTTTCTGTCCGCACAATTCCTGTATATTTTGAGTAATTTTGAGAATGTTTTGTTTCCTAATGACGTTTCATGTTATATTCTTTGAGAACGGCTATGCTTTCATTGCAAATCAAACATAGCGCCTTGTTACTGGACTCAATTACGAAATACTGAATGTTCCACTGATCTTTGAATTTTCTGCATTCACTATCAATTTTTCGCTTCTTTTCCATTCTGCTAAATCACACACAAAAGCAACAATTAATAATAACATTTAATAACAAATAAACATAACAATTAATACAGGAAAATTAATAATATGCAGTGTTGCCATCTTGGCCCTCGGAACTTACTGGAGTAATCAGTATGGCCCTAAGGCTGGAAAGACCCCATCAGTATGGCCCTAAGGCTGGAAAGTTTGGAGACCCCTGGTTTAAACCGTTGTTTTCGACCGCTACAACCCGGGTTCGATAAAATGCTCCAAAAACTCCCGTTTCTTGAAAAAGTCCAACCCCACCAGCGAGTGCATGTAACCAAACGGGGCTCTGGCACATTTGTAAGTGCAAAGTCGAACTGCTTTTCACATGTGTAGACATGTGATGCACTTACAGTAAAAGCAGTCGCCTACCTCTACCCACTATGATTATCATGGCCTGTACCACGTGTACTAGGGAAAAGAAAAAAAAATAACTTAAAAAAAAAAAAATATATATATATAACCCATGAATACAACATTGAAAATTAAATATTTTTAAAAATAGTTTAGCTTAAAAATCGACAACCACGACAAAAACAGAACATATTAGAAATTTGTAGTGATTTAATTGAAAGTGCAATTGATAACGGAGATAAAAAACAATAATAATTGGAGATGAAACTTGGTGCTATCTTTATGATTCACAAACAAAGAAAAAATCACTTAAATGGCACATTCCGAGTTCTCCTCAGAAGAAGAAAGTTTGTCTTGACCGATCAAGAAGAAAAGTGTGATGCTTATTGTTTTTTTGACTACCAAGGAGTTATACATTATGATTTTATTACAGGGGGAACTTCTCTCAATAAAAACACATAGAAATAAATACGTGTACACCTTAGAGATTCAATACGAAGGAAAAGGAACCAGCTCCTTCAGTCACAACAATGGAGGTTGCTTCATAACAACGCCCTTCCCAAGCACTCTGTGACTGTTTTATCAAACCCACCTTATTCCCCAGACCTCTCCCCCTTTGATTTCTTTTATTTTCCCAAGTTCAAACTTGCGTTAAAAGGAAGGCGCTTTTCTTCATCTAAAGAGGATATTGAAAATGCGACGGCTGAAATGACAAAGTTAAAGAAAATGGACCATGAAACCTCTTATAAACAGATTTTTGTCCGCTGTAAAAATGTGTAGATAATGGATGAACCTATTTTTGAAATTTTTGATTAATAAAATGATTTAAACTTTATATATATATCCGTGATCTATTGTTTATTTTGTCTCACATCAATATGACTCGCTGTTCCAGCCAAAAATTCAACTTGTCAACAACAGCCAGACTCTGAAACATATTGTAAGTACCTTATATGTCTTAACTATCAACATATATAGTCACGACCGTCATGGGCGGGCTGGCCGGCCGGCCGGTTCTGTCACGGATGCGCGCGCATCATCATTATGATCATTATCATTATCTAATGATAATAATAATAATAATTATTATTATTATTATCATATTATTATTATTATCCATCCCTATATATAGTCACGACCGTCATGGGCCGGCTAGCCGGCCGGCCGGTTCTGTCACGGATGCGCGCGCATCATCATTATGATCATTATCATTATCCAAATAATTTGGATTATAGATTAGAAGGTAATAAGACCAAATCTAACACAAGGTAATAAGACCAAATCTAATGATAAGGCAAAATTTGGAATATAGATTAGATGCAGAAGGTAATAAGACCAAATCTAATGATAAGGCACAATTTGGATTATCGATTAGAAGGTAATAAGACCTAATCTAATGATAAGGTGCAATTTGGATTATCTATATATCTACTTATATATTTGCCTTATTCTGTCTGTTCGTTTGTCTGAAGCTCACGGATGGGAATTTTCATAACCATCGGTAGTTCAGTGGTAGAATGCTCGCCTGCCACGCGGGCGGCCCGGGTTCGATTCCCGGCCGATGCATTTTTTTTTTTTTTACAAATTTTAAAACTCATTTATATATTATACAAGAATGACATCCACGGCGCCAATTTATAATTGTAACGAATAGTATTTGAATAAAAGCATTTAATTGGGTAAAACCCGGGCGTTGCCCGGGTCATTCGTATATCCCTATATATAGTCACGACCGTCATGGGCCGGTTCTGTCACAGATGCGCGCGCACAGGGAGGTCACGTGCTCGCCGGCAGCCAACGGGCGCGCGCCGCCGGCATTACGTCATAGATTATAAACACAATGTAATAAGGCCAAATAAAAAAATAGTGTGTGATAAGGCACAATTTGGATTATCTACTTATATAATTGCCTTATTCTCTCTGTGTAGTTCACGGATAGATTTTGGTCAGAATGGATAAAATAAAAAAAGTGTCAAGGGATGGGAATCGAACTTACGACCTTCCGCTTACCGGGCAGATGCCATGACCACTAGGCTACCCTGGACATATTTTTCCGTTCACATTTTCATTTTTATATTTTCAAGACACACACAGTTTGGGGCGGGACGTTTCACAAGAGAGACATCCACGGCGCCAATTTATAATTGTAACGAATAGTATTTTAATTAAAACATTTTTAAAATATATACGCACTCGGGTAAAACCCGGGCGTTGCCCGGGCCATTCGTCTAGTTTTTATATATGTAAGATCTATTAAGCAAGTATAAGTATAAAGACCAGAAATATTGTAACGTAGAAATCAAGTCTTTGTATATCTGGGGATGTGAAAGTATTTATTGATGACGTCACCACGACCAGTCGACAAATATTAACAAAACTATCTACAGCTAGAGAATATTGAGCAAGCAAGCAAAGAGATATTTTAAAGATGATTTTACAAATACAGAGTAATATATATTTTTATAATCTGTTGAATATTTTCATTGAATAATATTAAATTAAATTATTTCTTCGCCACAATATTTCCTTTTCAATGTTTATTTTAAAAAATCTCAAGGAATACTATTTGATAAAATTAAGGTTAACAAATCACACAGCATGGCATCCGTCTTTTGTTAAGTATAACAACTAAATGAAATGGGTTTGAAATGAACTCATAGTGATACATTAACCAATCGAAATTTTACGAAAAACATTTAAGATTACTTATAGAGGAATTGAATATTATAAAACCTGAAAAATTGTGACACATTTTAGATTGAAAAAATAGCATTTGACATAAAATTGTACAACATAGTATAAATCCAGCTGTTTCGGATGCGATCACTGCCTCACTTACTACGCTCGGAAAGCTTGCCGCATCCTGGATATGTCTGGCCTTATCTAAATAGTTGTGTTGACTGTATCTTCTTGCCAGACTTCTTCTGTCTCCAACCGAATCCTATTTGCTTCTTTAAAATTGCCCACATCACCCTGATGACACTAATAATTCACCAACACACGATTTATAACTAACACACTTTTATTAAACTTTCACATCCTTATAATACAATATAATACGGCTTATGATTGTAAAACGACATTTGAAAATTATCCCGTATGCGTTTCTTTTCAACGAAAAAATCAAAATTTATTTCAAGGAGAAGTAATGATCATTTCTAACCTTTTTGATGAGGTATGAAATGATGAATTGTGAAGAGTAATAAGTAATTTCCATCCCTGGACACTTTTATTTTTCCGTTTAACATTACCCTTCACAATTCATCTAGGGTTAGAAATAATCGTTATTTCTCCTTGAAATAAATTTTGATTTTTGCGTTGAAAAGAAACATTTGCGGGATAATTTTCAAATGTCGTTTTACATCTTCATATAATAATTATATTTACAGATATGTAAATCTTCTGGATAAATAAGCAAAAAGGAGAGAAATTTACATAACCGGCGTCTCCACTTTAAATTTACTCCAATTTAATTTTTTTTGTATATGTCTGGTCTACCATTAGGGTTTCAAAACATAATAACCAAACTTATAACAAAAGTTAATTCATAGTATAGATATATTACTAAATACAACTATTTATATTCATATTTTAAAATAAAAAAATTTTAAAAAATCATAAAAAAAAAAAAAAAAACGATAAAATATAAAATTATAAAAATATATATATATATACTAACAATCTTAACTACCTTCTTTACAAAACTTTTTGTCTTCTTATTATTAGTTTGATCAAAAGTACATGGTTCTGTCTTTCTCTCTTTTTTCTAACTATTATATATATTCTCACTTCGATTATTCTATATATAGGATTAGAGTATGTCTAAATGACGTGTAAAAGCCGATGCAAAAGACGTTACGTTGTTAAATTTTATTGTTATTAATTATAAATATATAATTAACTAGATGATGTTTTAGAAGTAAAGGATTTCTTTTTTTTCTCTCTCTATCTATACTAAATAATAACAATTTACTAATTTTATAATTTGAATTTAAATAATCAAAATAATTAAGATAATTTTAATAGAATACTTAACTATAAAACTATACAACTATTTATTTTTATAATTAATTTAGATTTAGCTTGCTAATCTAACCAAATCTACTTGATATGATTTATCATTCTTATCAGTTTGCTCCTTAAGTTTTAAATGTAGAATCACTGTTATATTTTTATTATATAGTTTTTACACTATATTAATTCATATGAGCTTGCTCTATGATATATTTTTATATATAATATAATATACAAATTTAATTATATATTAGATATTCTAATATAAATAAAACTTCATACATATTATAATTATCTTTTATTGTTTGATTATGAAAAAGTAAATTATAAAAGTAATTTTAGAAAAAATAACTTCAGAACTTTTGTTTTTTTCAGTGTTTAGATAGTTTAAAGATGTTTTTTATTAGTTATTCTTAAAAATATAACAGATAACAAACAGTAATATCTATATTTTTATAGATTAATTATTCATTTTATTACAAATTTAATCACCACAAAAACAATTAAGATAAATATATTTAAAAAAAATAAATTTTTTCAATAGAATAACAAACTAAAAAAAACTACCAGCATATTAGGGTTAGCACCTCTTTTATGTTAATTTAAACTCGCTAAGAATTGCCTAAGAAAGAATTGTCAAACTTGTCCCTCTCTTAAGAACCATGACACTTTTCAAACGACTAGTTGTAAATTAGTAAATACTATTTATAAATTAACATGCCAAATTTGTCAATTATCATATATAGGACAAACGTGTAATCCATTAAATATACGAATAAACCTACATAGAAACCACGCTAAAAATCAATTGGTAATATATATATGAAAGAACACAATCAATTACATACTTTTAACAACTTTAAGATAGAAATACTAGACATATGTCAAAACAAAAAACAACGACTATTATTAGAAAACAACTACATTTATAAACACAACACATTATTCCCTTATGGACTTAATGACGAATTAAACTACACATACAAACCACAAACAGAAGAAATTTCAACTTATGAAATCAGCTGCAAATACAAAAAAAAAATGAATTTAAAACTAAACCTAATAAAACTAGAGGTAAAACTACCAATAAATTAGGTTACATTGAATTTGAAGAATTACTGGACCCAAAACAAATATACACTAACAACTTCGTCGATAAATTTATTAAAACATTATTTAAACTAAATAATAATAAATTTATCAAACTTATAGAATATATTAAAATTCATAATCTGACTAACAGATTAATAGATATCACACACGACATCTTTAAATACAGAAAAATTAAACAATCTACTAATAACATTAATATTATCATTAAATTTAATAACAATTTATTTAATCATATTAAGTTTAATGATATTTTTAATAACCAAAACATTAATAATCTTTTCCCTATAAAAAATTTAAATTTCAAAACAATCTGGAGATACAACAAAAATATAGGTAATTTAGTTTGCAATTATAACCAATTTATTAATAATTTGGCAAATTTTAAAAAAATTAAATGTAATTGCAACAACTATATCGATAGATATAAGTTTTCTGGTCATATATTAACTAGCAATTTTTCTTTTTTAAATCCAGAATATCAGGATATTTTAAATAAAGGGTATAAATATATACCTCAAATTAAACCCAATTATAATAATACAATTAAATCTATATTAAAAGATATAGATATTTTCATAAATAAAACTAGTATAAAATACAGTATTCCAGAATTTACTTTTCTGGAATGGAAACATAATATTAAAAAGGAAATTATAAATTATTATAATAATACACTTAAATACACAAAACCTAATTCAGATATTCCTTCTTTTAAAGAAAATATAATTAAATTACAGAAGGACTTTATTATCACTCCTATAGATAAATGTTCCAATAACTTATCTATAATTTGTAAAAATCTATACCACGATATACTAAAAAAGGAAATTGATAATAATCATAAATACACTTTTGCTAGAACTACAGCCACAAAAATCAAAAAAGACATCAAAAACGTTGAAAATTCACTAAAAATTTATAATCACTACAAAAATCCAAACATACCAAAGTTCTATATAATTCCTAAACTACACAAAAAACCTATTTCTTTCAGAACAATCACATCTGGTATAAATTCAGTTATAAAAAACATTGATATACAATTATAGCTTCAACACTACAATTTATTATAAATAAATTAACTAATAAATATAATTATAAATTTATCGACTCAAATAAAAAAATCATTAACTATTTAATGAACAATTGGACAAACATGGAAACAGTACAAACATTTGACTTTGAGGACCTATATTCTAAAATAAATTTAAGAGATCTAAATAATAAAATAACCAATTTATTTAACGAAATCATTAATGACAAAACTTTCCACATTAAAATTATTCATAACAGATATAAAACAATTAAATTAGATCTTAAAATAGCAAAAACTCTACTGGAAACATTTTTAAATTTTAACTATATAGAATTTAAAAATAAAATATATATTCAATCAGAAGGCGTTCCCATGGGAACTTCTTCCAGTCCTTTATTAGCAAACTTAATATTATTCTGGTACGAAAGAGAATACTTTCTACAAAATAATGTTAACTGGCAAATGTTCCGTTATGTAGATGACATCATAATATTTAATAATCCACAATTCAAAAACTTAATACCTAAAATTTATCCTAAATACTTGAAACTTAAGAACAATGAAAAAATTTATAGAAACAAAAAAGTTAACTTTTTAGACCTAAATATAGACCTTACAAATAATGCTATTAAAATTTATAATAAAAAAAAGTAATTATAATTTCAATATTATAAAATACTGTAATATGAATTCTAATATTTCATTAAATTGTTGTAAAGGTATATATTTTGGTCAGTTTCTAAGATTTTATAGAATAAATAATATATTAGAAAATTTCATAGAAGATGTTAAAAATTTAAACATGGAATTTATTAAAAACAAATTTAGTATCAGGCAAGTAAAATATTTCAACAGTACATCAATTATAAAATACTTAAAAAATAAATAAATGGAAGTATCCATTTATTAAATCAACTTTCTATAATTTCTCTCAATAATAAATACTACAAATTTATAATCTTTAACAATTAGTTAAACTTAAATTAAATAGCTGATTTGAAGATTTTTTCACAAGATTTTTAAAGTAATATTGTATAGAATTCATTTTGTTTAATCTCCAATTTCTGGGGAGGAAAATGGAAATTAAATAAAAGTGAATTTTCACAATTAATAGCTTTATTAAACTCTAATAGTTTGCCTTTTTAAAGGAATATTGAAAGATGAATAAGTGTTGAATCAGTTATTTTAATATAACTGGCTGTAAAGATTATAAAGTTTGAATTTCTTCCCTTAACAATCTTTTCTTTCTTCTTTGAATATCTTGTTGTTCTAAAACTTCAAAATGGACGGTCTAATTTTGTCCCCCACCCCCCACAACATGTGTCATCCAGAAATAGAGGTTTACAGTTGAAGGCGGCGCGGTCAAGGTAGGTTCACAATAAGAATTTGGTAACACTTATATCTGTTATATCTGTTCATATAAATGTTTCACTGAAGTAACTTTATATTAACACATAAAATCCGGTTGAAAAGAGGTCTATGACGTAATAGAGAAGGGATGAAACGCCGCTGAACTTCTATTTGAGAATTCCCGGTTCAGCAGACCTCTTTTTTCAATAATTATTCCAATTTAAATTTTTTTGTATATGTCTGGTCTACCATTAGGGTTTCAAAACATAATAACCAAACTTATAACAAAAGTTAATTCATAGTATATATATATTACTAAATACAACTATTTATATTCATATTTTAAAATAAAAAAAATTTAAAAAATCATTAAAAAAAAAAACAAACGATAAAATTATAAAATATATATGTTCTATAATTATGTAAATCCAAAAAATGATTTGTTAAAATTGAAGGTGCAGTCGTCTTGAATTTAATTAAAAAAGAGAAAATCAGTCTCAAGTAGTTTATTTTGAACTCTTTGAGCAAAAGTATATATTTTAAATTAAGTAAATATAGAATTTTAACAATTAATTCTATATCACCATTTACATACCTATATAAAATAAAATCTAACTTACCTAACCAACACTAAAAAAAACAAAACAATCTATTTATATTTAAGGTGGCGCCATCTAGTGGCCAAGAACAACAGAGTTATTTTAAACAGATTAATAAAATAAAATAATATTTACATGCATTTATCTCTATTATATTTCTATTAATTTTTTAAAAATTATATAACATATATATATATATACTAACAATCTTAACTACCTTCTTTACAAAACTTTTTGTCTTCTTATTATTAGTTTGATCAAAATTACATGGTTCTGTCTTTCTCTCTTTTTTCTAACTATTATATATATTCTCACTTCGATTATTCTATATATAGGATTAGAGTATGTCTAAATGACGTGTAAAAGCCGATGCAAAAGACGTTACGTTGTTAAATTTTATTGTTATTAATTATAAATATATAATTAACTAGATGCTGTTTTAGAAGTAAAGGATTTCTTTTTTTTTCTCTCTCTATAATTTGAATTCAAATAATCAAAATAATTAAGATAATTTTAATAGAATACTTAACTATAAAACTATACAACTATTTATTTTTATAATTAATTTAGATTTAGCTTGCTAATCTAACCAAATCTACTTGATATGATTTATCATTCTTATCAGTTTGCTCCTTAAGTTTTAAATGTAGAATCACTGTTATATTTTTATTATATAGTTTTTACACTATATATATATATATATATGTGACAATATCGTTGCGGAATTTCTTGTTGTTCGGTGAGAATGGTGAGGATTGGTTGAAACGCAGTCGTTTGAGTGGAAGTTGAAGCATACAGTTAGGAATAATCAGGACACGTGATGGGTTTTGAAAATAAAAGGCAACTGGTTTGGAGGACAGAAAGCTTGAGAAAGCGGAGCGAATTTTGACTATTACTATCGGATCACATGGTGATGTCCGACTTGACTATGGGATGAATTGAGAGAGATCTCTAGAGCAGATGTTACCTTGGTGAGCAAGTCGAAGGCTGATCCGAACTCGGTGGGAGCGAAGCCACTACTCTAGGTGTTGTTCCGATGGGAGCGAAAACGCTACTAACTATTCTTGCTTCTCGATTTAACACCAAGACTTATCTTCTTTCCCATTGGTCGAAAGATGTCACATGACCGTTTTCTATTGGTTGACTTATTTAGGTATTATTTCCTAATTGGTGGGACTATGTCACGTGGCCGTTGGCTATTGGTTGACCTACTTAGGTATTGTCTTCTAATTGGTCTTTGCTGCTGCTTTTGTCGGAAGATATATCCGGCCTGGCCCAGGAAATACTGATCGTTAAACTTAGCTTTTAGGATTTCCGGGGTCAGAAGGTTAACTGTGACTTTATTAATAGTTGTATTCTCTTTTAAGCCTACTTCCTAGGTTTTTCTCTAAGGCGTTCTATCCTCCAGTTACCTTTGTTCTTTTATTAAATCTTTTTAAAACATACATTGTACATACATAGTAGGTCGGAGGTGCATACAGTTATATACAAATTATGACAGATGCGCCCCCTACATGTGAAGAATTCAAGAAGGGGTTAGCCTGAGAGAATTTTGTAAAGGGAAAAATAATTTTGTGGGAAAATTAGTTGTGGGTATTGAGAGGCTATATACAAGCATTGGTGGTGATATAAGAGGTAAAATAGAATGGTGTTGATGATATAGGTTGAGTATAATTAATAGAAATCAAAAATTTTTTAATTGTAAGAAATCAAAATGAATGCTATGGTACATAGTGGGTTAAAAGAAAAGAAAATGCGCCTAAACAATATTCTACTCGAGATTTGAAATAAAATCGAGGGAGTTCTATTAGGTCTTTTGAGAAATCAATATAAAATAAAAGTTGGAAGAAATCAAAGTAAATGCTTGGTTGCATGGTGAAGAAAAAAAATGCTTTGTTGCATGGTGAGAAAAAAGGAAAAGTGCTTGTTGCATGGTAAAAAGAAATGCCTAACTAATTTTTGCTCGAAATTGGGAATGGAAATCGAGGGATTTTTATTAGGGCTTTTGAGAAATCAAAAATAATATAAAAGTTGGAAGAAATCAAAGTGAATGCTTGATGCATGGTGAAAAAAAAAAAAGGAAAAATGCCTAACTAATTTTTGCTCGAAATTGGGAATGGAAATCGAGGGATTTTTATTAGGGCTTTTGAGAAATCAAAAATAATATAAAAGTTGGAAGAAATCAAAGTGAATGCTTGATGCATGGTGAAAAAAAAAAGGAGAATGTTTTTGTAAATCAAAATAAAATATAATATCTAATTTTAAAAGAAAACCAGTGAGTTTTCGTTGATTTGAAGCTATGATAATATAAACTAAGTGGTAAATATAATGATAATTAATGATTAAAAGTGATAATAAATTGAATAAATTGCTAAATTGATTAAATATTTAAATTTTAATTGAGAGAAAATAATGAAAATGATTAATATGAACAATAAGGTGTATTGGTTTGAACCCGTTGTGTATCTACATGCCCTGATCTAAATGTTTTAATTGCTCAATTATGCCCTATAAATTTTTTGTCTCATCTGTAGCTACACTTAGGCGGAAAACGTGACCCTAGTCCTCAAGTGCGCGTTTATGCTATGTGTACAGGAGACATGGAAATCTATATAACCTTTATGTGTATTTTTGTTTTTGTGTATATTGTGAAAAATGTTAGATGTCTTTTGTGTAAGAAATGTGTGAGCGAATTCTATGTGTTGTCGAGATCCTAAGGTCTGTGATATCTACGTGTAGGTGCAATATGTAACGTTTTTGGAAGTCTGTAAAGTAATTATGATTAGTTATAATAGGTATGTGAACTCATTTAGAATGTTTGTGTGTGTACCTTGTTTAATTCTCGAGTGACAGTTGATTTGACTACATTTTGTAAAAGTCGATACGCAGGTTCGAATTGGAATCCAAGATTGGTGGCATAGAGGAATCTGTGGATGGGAAAAGCGGTGACCTATTTTTATGTGTCGGCCAAAAGAGAGGGAATGAAATTGGATGACATGTAGAAGTTCTCAGCTTGACCTCGATTTAGCTGACTTTCTTATTGTAATTAGAGATACGGAAGTGGGGTGTGTCGGGGAAGCAGGATCCGATCTAAAATTACCCACCCACTATTTGCAAGTAATTGGATCCGGAAGTGGGGGACTACGCTTCCTCTATTTGCACGTAATTGAAGTAAGGGCGTTTCGTCTTTGTCGCTACGTCTCAAAATTCTCACTTCCTGCCGCCTAATTTATTTTGAGTGCGACTTGCATCTTTTATTGTCTCTCTACTTATTTTATTGGTGTTGGATTTTTTTCTTTCTCTCGGCACTGATTGTTACTTTCAGTTACTTCTATCTCTTCGGAATTTATTTAAATTTTCTGCAAAAATGTTTCCTAAAATTATGAGAAGTTTTATAAATGTTTGTCCAAAATTAAAAACTGCCTCTTGTAGTTCGAAAATTCTATGAGGGGGCATGATATAAATGAACAAATAACTGAGAAATAAAACTGGGATATATTTGTATGGTAGAACTAACAAACAAAGGATGAAAATCAGATGAAAGATAGGGTATTGACCCATGTTCTTCCATATTATTGTAAATGGGGACTCTGAAATATTTGTTCGAACCTTATTCATTGTTGGTCGTTTAATTTCGCACTGTTTGATATCTTTGGGGAGTGGGGTGATATGATTGAAATGGTTGTCAGGTTTGCAATTTTTAACATCGGGGAAGAGTGGTGCAAATCGCCTTGTTGCAAAAATGGCAGGGTCTAAATGCCTGAAAGGCTCGCTGCTGGTGGGTTTGAACCTTAATGACTCTGCTGGGAATAATTCGGGTGTTAAATGTTTGAAAGGGAACGTGTAATTGGGGTTGTGCTTTATATGACATATTCTAACGGCGGGCGGTGATATATAACGGATTGTTTCTGTATACAGCTTAAGTTTGTTGACGTGGATTGTGTCATAGTCTCTTTGAAGAGGTTGATTTGGTCGATCTATACGGACCACATTTGGTGAAATAATTTCTAATATTGTGTGGGGTCCTGTGAAATATGGCGCAAGTTTCCCTGTATTTGGGTGGTGATATAATTTTACTAACACTAGATCACCTACTTCAAAATGTGGTTGTTTGTGTCGTTGATCATAAATGTTTTTGTCTTGTAAATGCTTGTTTTGGGTGCGTGTGTGTGCAATTTTTCTAGCTTTGTCGATATCTGGGTAAGGTGTGCTATGGTCAGAGAGTTCGGGGGGTAGGATACCAAACATTAAGTAGATGGGTGGAAAACCTGTGGTAGAGTGTGGGGTTTTGTTATATATAATTGTAACTCTTTTGACCAACTTGGTCCATGCGATCTCAGGATTTTCTAGATGTAAAAGCCTAAGTTTTCCCGTGAGGGTGGCGTTCAGGCGTTCACATAGGCCGTTGGCCTGTGGATTGTTGCTGGTTGTGAGTAATGGGTGAATATTTCTATTAAGTAGGAAACTACGAAATTTTGGCGAAGTGAAAGCAGGGGCTCTATCCGTAAGAAGGCGTTTTGGAGAGCCAGCCTGTAATACTCGCTTAAGTACCTGTTGGTAGGTGATGATGCTGGTGGATTTAGATGGAAAAGTCCACGCGTAGCGCGAAAAATGATCGACTACCACATGGAGGTATATTTTGGTGTTGCCATATTTGGCAAATCCTGCTATGGTGTCAAGGGATAATAGGTCAAAGGGTTCTTTGGCTTCCGGAGGTTGACTTAATTCCCCGTAAGTGGGTCCCAATGGCCGTTTTGTTAACTGGCAGGTGGGACAGGTCTTAAACTTTTGTTTAATATCTTTTGACATACCTTGCCAGTAATATTGCGTGGAGATGAGTCGTGACATTTGTGAAATACCGGGGTGATTGTATTGTGTGTGTACTGTTTGTAAGAGTTGTTGTATGAGTGGTTTTGGAATTATAATCTTGGTTACACCTTTTCGGGAAACTGTATGTAAACCATTACGATCAATGGTCAGGTTAGATTTCCTCGATGGAAACGTTTGGTGGGTCTTGATGAGGGTGGCGTCCAAGAATCCACAAAACGGGTTACGGGACAAGAGATCTGCTTCATATTGTAATTTTCCCTTTATGTAGCGGACCTCATATTCGTAACTCGATAGTCGTAAACTCCATCGAAACAATCTGCCGGACGGGTTTTTAATGGTTTTCAGCCACTGTAATGCGTGATGGTTAGAAAATATAGTGAATTTTCTGCCCATAAGATAGATGCGAAACTTCTCCACACTCTCAACGATTGCTAAGCACTCAAGTTCAGAGATGGAGTAGTTTTTCTCGTGTGGGCGCAATGTTCGGCTGAAATATTGAACTGGATATACGTTCCCGTCAGGGTGAACTTGTTTGAGAATGCCTGCTATACCGAGGGTGGATGCATCGCAATACACTTGGCATGGCAGACCTTCTTTGTAAAGGTGTAAAATGGGGTGTTGTGTGAGGTTTCCTTTCAGGTCAATGAACGCCTCTTGACAAACTTCATTCCAGTTCCACACGACATCCTTTTTGAGGAGGTTATTGAGTGGTGCTCGCAAGCGAGCGTATTCCGGAATGAATTTGTTATAGACGTTCACAGCGCCTAAAAAGGATTGTAGCGTTTTTCGGTTGTGTGGCTGTTTGATGGCGTGGATAATGTCGGTGTTGCGTGTGAGCGGTGTAATTGTACCAGCTGTAATGGTGTAACCTAGAAAATCTATGGACTGCTTAAAAAATTCGCATTTTACGAAGTTAAGTTGTAGTTTCTCTGCTTCGCAAAAGGCGAAAAATTGTCCTCCAATGTGTTGGAGTAAATGATGAAATCATCAAAGTAATGTGCCACACAGTCAAGTCCGTGTCTCTGTAGGACCTGACTTATGGCTCGTTCGTAAATCTGAGGGCTGGTTTTTAATCCGAAAGGTAATCGAGTGGGTTGGTATAACCCTTCGAGGGTGGCAAATGCTAACAGTGGTCGAGAATCGGGGTGTATTGGGACTTGCCAATACGCAGAGGATATGTCTGCCGTGGAGAAATATTTGGCCTGTGCGAGGCGGTCTAGGATATCCTCGATTCTCGGGAGGGGATGGACATCAGAGCTGATTAGCTCGTTCACCTTTCTGTAATCGATACAAAACCGTTTGGTCTTGTCGCGCTTAGTGACGAGGGTGACAGGGCTCGAGAAAGGTGAAAAAGATTGCTCTATGATGCCGTTCTCCAGCATTTGTTGGACTTGATTACGGATTTCTTGTTGGTCACATATCGGAACACGATATGGACGTATGGTAATTATTTTATCGGAATTCGTGGATATTTTTACTGGTGGAATCCGTAAGCATGGTACGTTGAATTTGTTTTGTGTGAAAATGTGAGTGTATCTTTGTAGAAGTGTTGTGAACTGCGGTGTATAGCAAGTGTTAGATGTTGTGTTGTAGTATGCATGTGGCAAAGGATTTTGTTGTGTATCAATGGGAGTGTCGAGTTCGTTGTGTGGTTTTGTCATGTGATAGTTGTGTGACGACGTGTGATCGCCTATGTGCTTGGTATGCGAGTTGTCCCGCTGCGTGGGTGCGTTTTGGGCATGTTTATAAGTTGAGGCCGTTGTGGCTTGGTTATTTGAGGGCATGTAAAAAAGGCAATTGGCCTTAGTGAAAAAAAGGCATGTAGGTAAGGGGGTGTTTTTCAATGAATGCACGCAATGGTTGTCATAGGCGGAAGATTTGGCTGTATGGTAAGATCTTTGTGACATCGCCTGACACTGCCAGTACGTGCATACATTTGGTACATTGTTAAAATGGTAGGATGGGGTAGACAATGGGGCGCCCAGCTGGAATATAGTGCATTTATTAAAATCTATGGTTAATCTGAATTTATGGAGGCTATTGATACTAAGAATTCCAAATGGTAACGGTGCATTCACTACATGGAAATTCTCTCTTCGGGATATTTGTCCTATTGTCAGTGGGATAGACAGTTTACCCATGGTTTTTGCAAAACCGTTTAGGGTTTGGAGGTTCAGTGAATGTCCCTTAAGGTTTAAATTAGGCAGGTGGGTTTTTAACATATGATAAAGATTATATGGCACTATATTCAGGCTGGCGCCTGTATCAATTAAAAAGGGGCATGGTATATTAGGGGCTAGAAAAAGTTTGACAGTCAGTTGGTTTAGAGATCCTACCTCAGTCTCGAAAAGTCTGCTCGGCTGGGGTGTCTCTGGCTTGACTTGGTTGTTGTGGAATCGGGACTGGTGATTTTGGGACTGTTTGCACCGTCCGCACTTTTTCGTGGGTCGCCGGGACTGGTCGATGTCGGCATTCGCTGTGCCAGTGCCTCGCGCCGCAGAACTTGCAGTTGGACGGCGGAAGAGGTGCATTCCATGCACCTGGGCGTCGGGGTGTGTTGTGGTACGGACCCGACATTGTGGGTGGTTGATCTTGTCTGGGTCGCGTTGTCGGTACACTGGGCCCGTGGATCCGCTGTACCAGTCGGAACCACTCTCCTAGGTTCTCGGGAGGCACTACGTGGACTAGGCGCTGGTCGTTGAATGGCAGCCCTTCTGTCAGCGTCTCGAGGATCACCTCCTGCGGAAGTCCTAGTTGCAATCCCATGGCGGTTTTCTCCCGGTAGTAGGTCTCTAAGTTGGTTTGCCCAGTGAGCTTCATGGTGAAATATTTCGCAAAGGACGCTTCGCTTGATTCAGGATAGAGATCTAGGAGGATTTGCCTCACCTGGAAATAGCTCCGGTCGGCCATCCGAAGTTTCCTGAAGAGCTCCAGGGGTTGTCGCACCAGATAGTTTGGCAGGCGGAGTAATTTTTCTTGTTCTCCCATGGAGGCGTCTTCCATTTTTCGATCGAACGCCTGGAAAAACTGGGTCGCGCTGTATGTGCCATCGAAAGGCGGGATTGTCGCCTCGGCTCCATCAGAAACCTTTGCTCGGGTCAAGAGCGTCGACAGCTGGGTGACGACGTCCGCTAGGGGTGCAGTTGTCTCGCCCGTCTCTCTTACTTCTTGCCTTTCTTCCGTTGTTTCCGTCGGGCCGTCCGACTTTACGCCTATGGGATCCTGATTAAGCTCCATAATATCTTTATCTTGTCGACTTAACCGTTCTGTGACAATATCGTTGCGGAATTTCTTGTTGTTCGGTGAGAATGGTGAGGATTGGTTGAAACGCAGTCGTTTGAGTGGAAGTTGAAGCATACAGTTAGGAATAATCAGGACACGTGATGGGTTTTGAAAATAAAAGGCAACTGGTTTGGAGGACAGAAAGCTTGAGAAAGCGGAGCGAATTTTGACTATTACTATCGGATCACATGGTGATGTCCGACTTGACTATGGGATGAATTGAGAGAGAGATCTCTAGAGCAGATGTTACCTTGGTGAGCAAGTCGAAGGCTGATCCGAACTCGGTGGGAGCGAAGCCACTACTCTAGGTGTTGTTCCGATGGGAGCGAAAACGCTACTAACTATTCTTGCTTCTCGATTTAACACCAAGACTTATCTTCTTTCCCATTGGTCGAAAGATGTCACATGACCGTTTTCTATTGGTTGACTTATTTAGGTATTATTTCCTAATTGGTGGGACTATGTCACGTGGCCGTTGGCTATTGGTTGACCTACTTAGGTATTGTCTTCTAATTGGTCTTTGCTGCTGCTTTTGTCGGAAGATATATCCGGCCTGGCCCAGGAAATACTGATCGTTAAACTTAGCTTTTAGGATTTCCGGGGTCAGAAGGTTAACTGTGACTTTATTAATAGTTGTATTCTCTTTTAAGCCTACTTCCTAGGTTTTTCTCTAAGGCGTTCTATCCTCCAGTTACCTTTGTTCTTTTATTAAATCTTTTTAAAACATACATTGTACATACATAGTAGGTCGGAGGTGCATACAGTTATATACAAATTATGACATATATACCTTTCTGAATATAGATCCATCCATATTCAAATCATTCGATAATAAAAAGGCATATATTGGAATAAATTAAATATTGATTTGCTAATATTGTTGCACCAAGTTGCGGCTTGGCAGACTCTTCAGCCTTGATTCTCTCCTGTGCTGGGTCTTGCATCTTACCAGAGCGTGTTTCAACCATCCTACAACTTTATAAAAGGGAATAACGAGATAAGTCTTCTTTAAGTAGCCTCCAGAATCCTTTATTTATTTTCTCACATCAAAGAGAGCAGTGAAGTCACACGTGTACCTAAATACAAATGATGATAATCTAAATAATCTGTTTTAAATAAATATCATAGAATATAAAAATAAATAAATATATAATTTAAATTTCAAATATAATAAAAATAATATAAGAAATACGCCATTAATCATGATGTAACAATATTTCGGTTTGATGAACGCCAACCTTTATCAAAGCATTACATTAATGAATGTGTTGTTGTTGCTTATTCCTACATTAATTAATGTAAAAATGTAATGGAATACATTGAAAAAATGTAATGCCTTAATAAAGGTTGACGTTCAACCAACTGAAATATTAGCAAATAAATATTTTATTCAATCCAATATATATGTCTTTTTATAATTTAATATATATATACAGTAAACTCTTCTATAACGCGATTAATGTGTTCCGTGTTGTATGGAATCGCGTTATAGGAATTCGCGTTGTACGAAATAAAACTTGTATAACGCGAATGTTGTTAGGGTAAATTGTTAGTGACAAATATCATGTAAAAATGTATTGTATAAAATGATGTATATAGGAAAAATAATTATATACTAAAACAAAACTAAATGTTATATTATTTTATATGCAAATGTATTGTACAGTTGTCAATAAGGAAATTTCCGCATTTTATTTTATAACGCGTTATACGAAAATTCGCGTTGTATAAATAAATTTGTCGCAATTTTTTTTTATCGCGTTGTAAAAACTCGCGTTATAGGAGAGTCTACTGTATACCTATTTATAAATATTTTATATAGATCTTATCTATAAATGAAGAAAACATTGTAAGGATCTTTAGAAACAAATCAATAATATTCTTTTGAAGTATCTAAATGAACACCAGTTGAACACTACTCATTTGTTTTCCATATTCTAAACTCCATACAAGTATATTTCGAAATATTCACACTGTAATCGTATATTCTTAGAAGTACATTCATGGACAAAACTTATGAAAGTTTCATATTTCAAACATAAATCACTTCTTATTTGCTTATATAACGGCGGATTTCCCATACATGTAAATTTGAAAAGGTTCTCCTTAAAAAAATCAAATATAATAATTTAAAAAATTATACATGCTAAAAGGTACAACTTCTTTAAGTTTTGTCCATGAGTGTATCTTTCAAAGTTATTGTCTGAATCCCGATATACATGCTAAAAGGTACAACTTCCTTAAGTTTTGTCTATGAGTGTATCTTTCAGAGTTATTGTCTGAATCCCGATATACATGCAGAAAGGTACAACTTCCTTAAGTTTTTTCCATGAGTGTATCTTTCAGAGTTATTGTCTGAATCCCGATATACATGCAGAAAGGTACAACTTCCTTAAGTTTTGTCCATGAGTGTATCTTTCAGAGTTGTTGTCTGAATCCCGATATACATGCTAAAAGGTACAACTTCCTTGAGTTTTGTCCATGAGTGTATCTTTCAGAGTTGTTGTCTGAATCCCGATATACATGTTAAAAGGTACAACTTCTTTAAGTTTTGTTCATGAGTGTATCTTTCAGAGTTATTGTCTGAATCCCGATATACATGCTAAAAGGTACACCTTCCTTAAGTTTTGTCCATGAGTCTATTATATATCGTCTTAAATATTGTATAATCGAATTTTATTTCGTCTGACAAATACCTTTTCAATAAATTCTTGATATCAAAATTATCAAATATAATGATATTTTAACTTGTAGAATTCAACTTATCAACTATATTTTCCAATTCATTTGAGAAAAAGGGAGCAATATTAGCATATTTTCAATATTTACCT
>CP092874.1:89598214-89613583 GCA_030710605.1 Cordylochernes scorpioides | reverse complement strand
GATTATTCATGAACATTTTCTGGGAAATCTTGTAAGTTTTTATATTTTTCTTCTATCAGATCTCTTGAGCATTAACATTTTCTGGGAAATCTTGTAAGTTTTTATATTTTTCTTCTATCAGATCTCTTGAGAATGAACATTTTCAGAGAAATCTTGTTTTCATATTTTTCTTCTATCAGATCTCTTGAGAATGAACATTTTCAGAGAAATCTTGTAAGTTTTCATATTTTCATTCTATCAGATCTCTTGAGCGTTAAAATAAAACTTGTTGTAATATATCTCTTTCAAATTCGTTTTTTTTGGAGATAGATTTTTGAGCCATGAATGTTTTTTGGTAGTTGTAGAGGGTCTTTAGGCCACTAGATCTATTCAGACCCCAGGTGACATCGGCGACATATTTCCATATGTGACAATAAATTCTCCTATAGATCATCCATAAGTCTAAAAAGATCACAATGATCAGAAGAAGAAATAAGAATGGTAAATTCTACCCAGATTGAAGGCCATTGGTTATTTAGGTTCTGAGAGATTTTTCTTGCTTATTCAATACGCTTTGTACATCCAGACTTTTTGTTTCGAGCGAACTCTTTGTAAAATATTATATATACGATTGGAAGGATTTATTCAAACAATGGAAAAGTACCTTAGTTATCGTTTTGAATTTTATAGAGAACATTTATCAATAATCAAGGCATTGATTCCCACCCCTGGACACTTTATTTTTCCGTTTATCATTACTCTTCACAATTCATCCTTTCATACTTCATCCTTAAGGTTAGAAATAGTCGTTATTTCTCCTTAAAATAAATTTCGATTTTTCGTTCAAAAGAAACACATGCGGGATAATTTTCAAATGTCGTTCTACAATCACAAGCCGCATTATATTGTTTTATAAATACGTTGTAATACCTTGATAAAGGTTGGCATTCAGCCAACTCAAATATTAGTAAAATAAATGATTTTTTGAGCCAATATATGTCTTTTTAATTAAAGATATATTAATAATAAAAGCTATCTCTCCGTAAACAGTTTTTACAACAAAAAAGCTTTATTAAGATCTTTTAGTCTTATACAGATTCTTCAAGCAGAAATGTAGGATACATGCAGGAAAAACAGTAATAGTACCTTAATGGTAATATGTTATTTATATACAGGAAAACCTAATTAAAGACAATCAAGTTAATAAATAAATTAGTCTGGGTAAATTGGTGGAAAATAAATTTATTATACACAACACACACACAAAAACCTTTATTAAGACACACAGGTCTTACAGAGGATTCTCCTTGGGGTTACAAGACGGAGAAACCTATGAAAGTGGGAAATATACAAAGGGGTAAAAACGGAGAAAGATTATATACACAGGATAAATATATACAGATTATTATTTGAATGATCCTATGGAAAATGAGAATATGGATTTGGAAAAAAAAATTGGAAATATGGATGGAAGAAGTGGAGAGCGAAAAAAAGAGAGAGAAAAAAAAACAGGAATTTACATATGGAACATACATGTAATGGAACAAGTCAATTTAAGCTCTTCTGCTCACACAGCACAGGTGGACCATGGCTTTTTCCAAGAAATCTTTAAGAGATTTTCCAGGAAAATCCGAGTGTTCAGAGTTGTAAGGTAAACACCGTTTTATCGGTGTGGGGGGTTAGCTTATCGTACCTGCCCAAACAAATAATAGGATATTGGCTCTGTCCTCCTCATCAAACAGAAATTTTTGGTATGTTTGGATGTTCGGTTCAGTCTTTCTTTTTTACAGATAAATTTATTATACACATATATTTTCGAAACTGTTATAGACGCGTATGATTCTTTAGAAAATTAAACAATTTCTACTGCCCTTACTGCAATATAAAAATTAAATTGAGGTTCTGGCTCATCAGTGTTGAACCCTCCCAGCGGTTTCGCCAGTTTAATCTACGCGTCTATAATCGTTTCGAATATTCATAACAGATGGTGCACTGATGCATCATAATTAATAGATTTACTGTGGAGTCTCTGTAAATGAAGATAAAAAAAGTAAAAGCTAATCACAATCAAAATTGATAATGAAATTGATATACAAAAAAAAAAAACTAATTAAGACAATTGAGCTCATAAACAGATTTGAAGGGTAAATCCGAGGAAAAGAAGAAAAAATAACAAAATGTAAACATTATGGAAAAGGCATCTCCTTATCGTGCAACTGAAAGTTGCTGATGGCTTGCGCCATCTATCGGAATAAATATAAACTATTCTCTTTGATTTCTAATTATTCCAGAATTGGCCAAATACCCATTCTTGATTTAATCAAGGAAAGCTAACCACGGACGCGTTTCGGGCTGTTGGCCCTCATCAGCGTGGTGCAAGCTGTACCTCAACGACCAAAAAACTGTTCATTCAGGCATCCTGAAAAATCATGAAACGGGTAGTTTAGGCCAGAATTGCGTGAGACCGCGACACAATGTGAAAAAATAGTACAAATATGATATTGTACTGGGATTTATACACCTTATCCCAGTACAATATCATATTTCTACTATTTTTTCAAAATGTAAACAGTTTTAAAAGTATTCCGAATCAGTTAAAATTTGACCTCATATTATGTACTTGAAATGTTTGAAATTTATTCTTAGCTATTTTTTAATGACGATTCTCATTTTTATAGTTTTCTGTGATTATTTTTGAGAACATTATAAGGTTTATGATGCATTAGCGCTCCATCTGTTATCAAAATTCAAAACTATTATAGACGCGTATGATTCTTTTTAAAATAAAATAATTTCTACTGTCCTTACTGCAATGGATAAAATTGCAGTAAGGACAGTAGAAATTGTTTAATTTTAAAAAGAATCATACGCGTCTATAATAGTTTTGATCCATTGCAGTAAGGACAGTAGTAATTGTTTTAATTTTAAAAAGAATCATACGCGTCTATAATAGTTTTGAATTTTGATTATAAGGTTTAAAATAATTTTAAAATAGTGAGATATACTAAATATAAACAAAATGTTTATATTGTAGATATATATACTCATGGACATAACTTAAAGTAAGTTTTCTTAATTTATGCACCTTATCCAGGTACAATATCACATTTGTACTATTTGTTCACATTGTTTAGCGGTCTCACGCAATTCTAGCCTTTAACTACCCGTTTAATGATTTTTCAGGATGCCTTAATGACCAGTTTTTTTGGTCGTTGAGGTACAGCTTGCACCACGCTGATGAAGGCCAATAGCCCTAAACGTATAGGTGGTTAGCTTTTCTTGATTAATCAAGAATGGGTATTTGGCCAATTCTGGAATAATTAAAAATCAATGAATAGTTTATATTTATTCCGATAGATGGAGGAAGCCATCAGAAACTTTCATTTTCACGATAAAGAGATGTCTTTCTCTTAATTTGGAATGATATTAAAGATAATTTGATGTTTGGAAGTTCGAATATTTATGGCTACATCAACCAATTATTCATTCAGTTCTTGACGTTTCAGTAATTCACTGTTACACGGTGTCACAGTGGAATGATTATTTTTGATTCCTATTTTCTTCACAGTAGAGAGACTCAGAAAGTCACTAAAACGTCAGGAACTAATAAAAAATTGGTTGAATTAGCTATACCACAGGTCTATTAGTATGAAACGCGAAAATTTTCAGTGAATTCAAAAGTTCACCAATTCAATACAAAAAAAGATTTTTATATTCAAAGCAATAGCCCTGATTAGCTATACACTCGGACCACCTTTCAGTCAATTTTCGAATTCCTTGTCTGAAAAATTCTATTCCTTTTGAGTCGGACCAGTCAACAAGCCATTTTTGGAGTATGTCTGAGTTTAAAAATTCCTGGTTTTTTTAGGGCGTGTCTTAAAGATGTGAAAAGGTGGTAGTCCGACGGCGTTAATTCTGGTGAGTACGGCGGGTGGGGTAAGAGTTCCCAGCCCAAGTCTTTTATGGTGTTTTTGACCACCGTAGCATTGTGGGCTGGAGCGTTGTCATGCTGCAGGATCAGCTTGTTGTGCTTTTCACGCCATACAGAGATGCCTTTTCTTAATTACAACGTCTTCTTATTTCTACGATTTCTGCTCGGAACTTCACGTTTGGAATACGTCACTTCGCAACATTATAATACAAGAATACTTAGCAATCTCGCAACAACTTCCTTAAGTTTTGTTCATGAGGGTAGATCCTGAGAAATCATACCCAAATGAATAACCTCTGTCAGCAATAACAGCACTTATACGCCTGGAAATTGAGTCAAACAGAGATTGAATGGCAAGTACCGATATTGATTCCCATACAGCTTCAGTTTTACTAAGCAACCTTTTAAAATATTTTGCTTTGTGTTTTTTCAGATGAGCAGTTATCAGATCCAAAGTCAGAAATTCTATGTAAGTATTTTCAAATATCTTTTCTGATGAACATTACTTGATAAAAACACCTTCATATTCTTATATTCTAAAACCAATATTGTTGCACTCTATGACCATTAAAATTGTTACACCAAGAAGATATGCAAATAAATCATATTTATCGGACAAATACTTTATACTGGAATATATAATATGGTTTACATATTTTCAATAAATTTGGAGATATACACTCATGGACAAAACTTAAGGAAGTGGAATGTTTTTGATATCGCCTGCCGTTTTTTTTTTATTGAAGGAGGCAGAAGCATTTTGTTCACACTTGGTTATCTCGTGTCTTCAATAAAGGTCACTGTAATATCTTTCAGAGTTATTGTCTGAATTGCGAAATATATGCTAAAAGGTACAACTTCCTTATGTTTTGTCCATGAGTGTATCTTTCAGAGTTATTGTCTCAATCCTGATATACATGTTAAAAGGTACAACTTCCTTAAGTTTTGTCCATGAGTGTATCTTACAGAGTTATTGTCTGAATCGCGAAATATATGCTAAAAGGTACAACTTCCTTATGTTTTGTCCATGAGTGTTTCTTTCAGAGTTATTGTCTGAATCCCGATATAAATGCTAAAAGGTACAACTTCCTTAAGTTTTGTCCATGAGTGTATCTTTCAGAATTATTATCTGAATCCCGATATACATGCTAAAAGGTACAACTTCAAGTTTTGTCTATGAGTGTATCTTTCAGAGTTATTGTCTGAATCCCGATATACTTGCTAAAAGTTACAACTACCTTAAGTTTTGTCCATGTTTGAGAGTTATTGTCTGAATCCCGATATACATGCTGAAATAACAATTTCTTTAAATTTTATCCATGAGTGTAGATCCTGAGAAACCAGTATTCAGAAGAATCACCTCTAGCATCAATAACAGCACTTTAAGTCTGGACATTGTGTCAAACAGAGATCAGATGACATGTACAGGTACATCTTCCCATGCAGCTTCAACATGATGTCACAGTTCATCGATAGTAGTGACTGGAGTGTAGTGATGAGTCAGTAGCTCGACAACCATGGACCAGATGTTTTCTATTGGTGACAGATCAGGAGAACGTGCTGGTTAGGGCAGTAGTCGAACATTTTCTGTATATCGGAAGGTCCTTACAATACTGGCAACATGGTGTCGTACATCATCCTGCTGAAATGTTGCGTTTCTCTGGCCTCGAACAAAAGGCCAACGGCTTTAACACATCAGAAATGTGTTGGGAAATGTTCAAATTGCTAGGAATAAGAACAAGAGGTAACCAAGACTTATATCCAATGTCACCTCATACGATGACTTCAGGTGATGGGCCAGTATGACGTTGTCAAATGCACGCTGACAATGTACCTTCTCCACAATGGCGCCCGACACGCGGCTATCATGGTGCTGAAAACAGAACCTGGATTCGTCTGTAAACACGATGTCACGCCATTCTTTAGTCTAGGTTTGTCGCTGATCACACCTTTGAAGACACTCCTGTCTGTGAAGTTGCATTAAAGATAAACGAAGCTATGGTCACCGAGCTGACAATCCATGCTGCTGTAAACATCATTAAACTGTTCTTGCAGACACTTTTGAATCCCGATATACATATACACTTTGTCCATGAGTATACATACACAGTTACAATAACATTTCACAATTCATCCTTTCATACCTCATTTCTAAGATTATAAATAATCGTTATTTCTCTTTTAAATAAAATTTGCATTTTCGTTGAAAAGAAACACATGCGGGATAATTTTCAAATGTTGTTTTACAATCACAAGCTATATTATATTGTAATACTAGCGGATGTGCCCGGCTTCGCCCGGGTTTTTACCCGAGTAAAGGTTTGTCTAACGAACATTTGTTAAAACAATTCTCTATAAACTTATTTAAAAAAGAAGATATATTTTGATAATTTGAAACTTGTAAATTTGAATCTCTCGATAAAGTGAACATTTTTTCCCGGTCCCTGTGTGCCGTGTCATCCTGAATTTTGTCTTTCCTAATTTTCTACATTACAAAATCATCGTTTTATCTAGTGAACATTTTTTTCCGGTCCCTTGAAAAATACTCGATAAGTTGAATAAAATCAATATTAATTGGTTCCCTCGGTAATTGGAAGTTAAAGGAATAGTATCTTCGCCTTGGAATTGTATCATTATTCTTGTCTCAAATGAATTGCCGTGTCATCCTGAGATAATCTTACTTTTGATAAATAATATTTAAGATTTTATTATATATATTATATATTATATTATATATATATATTACACGTTATTTGTTTTCTTGGCCGACTGTTTTACATATGGTAAAATCTTAAAATTGCTTGTTTTGAATATTTTTTTAGATTGAGATTATTAGCTAGTATGTAAAAAAATTAACTCTGTTGAAATTTAATTTTGTATTTATATATAAATAAAATTAACTCTGTTGATTTTTTTTTGTATTTAATCGATAACAGCGAAGTTACGCATGTTAATGTTAGGGAAAAATATTTTGATGTTAAGCAAAACCTGCTCCATCTCGCTTTACATAAATGTTGAAAATTTGGTTGAAATTGATGCATTGTAACGAAAGTTTTTAGTGATGTACTCTTATGAAATTTGCATTTTATTAATATAGATAAATAACATGTATATCTAATAATTTTCATATGTCTAGATAACGTTCAAGAAAACTATGAGAAGATAATAGAAGAAGAAAGATCAAGCTGTACCTGTAAGTAACTTTTACACAAACCCATCAATTTGTTTTATCCATTTATTCTATGAATATTTTATATATTCCCCTTAGGAGAGTGATAGCAGGTCTTTGAAACGTCGGGAGTTCAATAAAGTTTACTGTGTATCAAATAGCTTTCAGAGTTATTGTCTGAATCCCGATATACATGGTAAAAGGTACAACTTCCTTAAGTTTTGTCCATGAGTGTATCTTTCAGAGTTATTGTCTGAGTCCCGATATACATGCTAAAAGGTACAACTTCCTTAAGTTTTGTCCATGAGTGTATCTTTCAGAGTTATTGTCTGAATTCCGATATACATGCTAAAAGGTACAACTTCCTTAAGTTTTGTCAATGAGTGTATCTTTCAGAGTTATTGTCTGAATCTCGATATACATGTTAAAAGGTACAACTTCCTTAAGTTTTGTCCATTAGTGTATCTTTCAGAGTTATTGTCTGAATCTCGATATACATGCTAAAAGGTACAACTTCCTTAAGTTTTGTCCATGAGTGTATCTTTCAGAGTTATTGTCAGAATCCCGATATATATGCTAAAAGGTACAACTTAAGTTTGTCCATGAGTGTATCTTTGAGAGTTATTATTTGAATCCCGATATACATGCTAAAAGGTACAACTTCCTTAAGTTTTGTCCATGAGTGTATCTTTGAGAGTTATTGTCTGAATCCCGATATACATGCTAAAAGGTACAACTTAAGTTTGTCCATGAGTGTATCTTTCAGAGTTATTGTCTGAATCCCGATATACATGCTAAAAGGTACAGCTTCCTTAAATTTTGTCCATGAGTGTATTTTTCAGATTTATTGTCCCAATCCCGATATATATGCTAAATGGTACAACTTCCTTAAGTTTTGTCCATGAGTGTATCTTTGAGAGTTATTGTCTGAATCCCAATATACATGCTAAAAGGTAAAACTTAAGTTTGTCCATGAGTGTATCTTTGAGAGTTATTATTTGAATCCCGATATACATGCTAAAAGGTACAACTTCCTTAAGTTTTGTCCATGAGTGTATCTTTGAGAGTTATTGTCTGAATCCCGATATACATGGTAAAAGGTACAACTTCCTTAAGTTTTGTCCATGAGTGTATCTTTCAGAATTATTGTCTGAATCCCGATATACATGGTAAAAGGTGCAACTTCCTTAAGTTTTGTCCATGAGTGTATATTTCAGAGTTATTGTCTGAATCCCGATATACATGCTAAAAGGTACAACTTCCTTAAGTTTTGTCCATGAGTGTATCTTTCAGAATTATTGTCTGAATCCCGATATACATGCTAAAAGGTACAACTTCCTTAAGTGTTGTACATGAGTGTATCTTTCAGAATTATTGTCTGAATCCCGATATACATGCTAAAAGGTACAACTTCCTTAAGTGTTGTACATGAGTGTATCTTTGAGAGTTATTGTCTGAATCCCAATATACATGCTAAAAGGTACAACTTAAGTTTGTCCATGAGTGTATATTTCAGAGTTATTGTCTGAATACCGATATACATGCTAAAAGGTACAACTTCCTTAAGTGTTGTACATGAGTGTATCTTTGAGAGTTATTATTTGAATCCCGATATACATGCTAAAAGGTACAACTTCCTTAAGTTTTGTCCATGAGTGTATCTTTCAGAGTTATTGTCTGAATCCCGATATACATGGTAAAAGGTGCAACTTCCTTAAGTTTTGTCCATGAGTGTATATTTCAGAGTTATTGTCTGAATCCCGATATACATGCTAAAAGGTACAACTTCCTTAAGTTTTGTCCATGAGTGTATCTTTCAGAGTTATTGTCTGAATCCAGATATACATGCTAAAAGGTATAACTTTCTTAAGTTTTGTCCATGAGTGTATCTTTCAGAGTTATTGTCTGAATCCAGATATACATGCTAAAAGGTACAACTTTCTTAAGTTTTGTCCATGAGTGTATCTTTCAGAGTTATTGTCTGAATCCAGATATACATGCTAAAAGGTACAACTTTCTTAAGTTTTGTCCATGAGTGTATCTTTCAGAGTTATTGTCTGAATCCCGATATACATGCTAAAAGGTACAACTTCCTTAAGTTTTGTCCATGAGTGTATCTTTCAGAGTTATTGTCTGAATCCAGATATACATGCTAAAAGGTACAACTTTCTTAAGTTTTGTCCATGAGTGTATCTTTCAGAGTTATTGTCTGAATCCCGATATACATGGTAAAAGGTACAACTTCCTTAAGTTTTGTCCATGAGTGTATCTTTCAGAATTATTGTCTGAATCCCGATATACATGGTAAAAGGTGCAACTTCCTTAAGTTTTGTCCATGAGTGTATATTTCAGAGTTATTGTCTGAATCCCGATATACATGCTAAAAGGTACAACTTCCTTAAGTTTTGTCCATGAGTGTATCTTTCAGAATTATTGTCTGAATCCCGATATACATGCTAAAAGGTACAACTTCATTAAGTGTTGTACATGAGTGTATCTTTCAGAATTATTGTCTGAATCCCGATATACATGCTAAAAGGTACAACTTCCTTAAGTGTTGTACATGAGTGTATCTTTCAGAATTATTGTCTGAATCCCGATATACATGCTAAAAGGTACAACTTCCTTAAGTTTTGTCCATGAGTGTATCTTTCAGAATTATTGTCTGAATCCCGATATACATGCTAAAAGGTACAACTTCCTTAAGTGTTGTACATGAGTATATCTTTCAGGGTTATTGTCTGAATCCCGATATACATGCTAAAAGGTACAACTTCCTTAAGTGTTGTCCATGAGTGTATCGAAGCATTAATTGCACATATAAGAATATAATAATAATTTATTAATTCACGTTACACTTAGATGCTGTATTAATGTGGTTGATATCACTTGTGTTGTAGCTGGAATCATGACCCACGGTACTGTAAACAAATCCAGTACTTCACAAAATAAAGGCCGAAGCTCAAGACTCATCTCTTCCAGCGGTAATTCCTCCTAGCATATTGATCCTTCGCCACGCTGACGAGGGCCAACAGCCCAAAACGCGTTCATGATTGACTTTTCTTGATTTATCACGAAAATTTGTTGGCCAAATATCAGGGAACAGGATAAATCAACGTTTAGTTGATTTTTGTTCCACTAGATGGCGCCCTGCCATCTAAAAAGTTTATGTGAACGTAGTCAGGATATGACTTTTTTGATTTTAATATATATATCTTTTTTCCACTGTTTTTCTTTTCACATAGATCAAAGCAATTTTTTTAAATTAAATTTCCAAACTTGCTTTCAAGTCTGGATGTCTATCAGTAAGAGTCTCGTAATTATTTTCAAAATATTTTCAGACTACGTTAGAAGCGTGGAAATATGCACACTTGCTTAATACCGATGATGATGCAACGTCTTTATATCCTATAAGAAATAATCTTTTTGATGAAATTTGAATCTCAATTTGCCGTGTATTTTGCAGAGAAGCGGCTGAGATTCAACCCAGAATGTCTCTCCAGAAAGATTAGTGCCAAAGAAGGTAAGAATGTACACAAATTTTAAATATGCCACTATTTTGATCATTGTTGCATGACTAGGAGAATGGAAGGCATATCCTATTTGCATATGTGGATATCTTTTTTTCGGACAAATAATGAATTCTAGCATAAGACCGTTCCAACGATATCAACAACTAAAATACCATTTTTACAGATTCCACATTCTATTATAGACGCGTATCATTCTTTTTAAAAATTAAAACAATTTATACTGCCCTTACCGCAATGGAAAAATTAATGGGAGAGCCTCTGGCTCATCATTATATATTAATAATTGTATGTAATTCTGCTGTCCTAAAAGCTTATGTCCATAGTTCATCTAAAATACCCAGAAAACACAAAAGAGACAAAACAAAAGCAAGCGTAGGGGCAGACAACCAAAGTTAAACTAAAACACTACAGGTACAGCCCGTCGGGGTGGCGCCAGGTCACGTGATGTCTGTCACGTGATGTCTGGTAGGAAGGTGGCGTTGCTAGGCAACGGCTGATGTGCGAAGTTGCTCTCCAACATATAAGAAATGGAAGAAATAAAGCACGAATATTTCTTTTACTTTCTAAAACAAATTTCTATTGTCCTTACAGCATGTGGGGAGATATCTTTCTCCCGAAAAATAGAATAAAGTATTTAGTGTATTGAAAGAGACATCTCCTTTATTATGCATCAGAAGATGCCCCTGTTCATCACCCTAATAATAAAGAATGAGCTTCAAAACCAGTTTTGACAAATTTATAGACAAGAAGCTAATCTGTATACCATGGTTTTGGGCTATGGCCCTCATCAGTACAGGGGAGCGGCTTCTATTTCATAACATCCTATGGGAGGTGTTATAATATCGGTCGAAATTACAGTTTGACTTTTTGTCTGAATTTGATAAAACTGGTGTTATGGCTCATTCATTTTTTTTTGCTTATCCCTAGTACACGTGGTACAGGTCATGATAATCATGGTGGGTAGTTAGCGACTGCTTTTACTGTAAGCGCACCACATGTCTACACATGTGAAAAGCAGTTCGACTTTACACTTACAAATGTGCCAGAGCCACGTTTGGTTACTTGCACTCGCTGGTAGAGTTGGACTTTTACAAGAATCGGGGGCCATTGGAGCATTTTATTTATTTTTTAACAGAAAAAAAGTATCCAATGCGGGAATCGAACCCGGGTCCTAGTGGTCGAAAACCAAACGGTGTAACCAGCCTTCCACCGACCACTGGCTCATTCATTATCACTACGAGTAAAGTATTTTAGTAAGGTAATGAACAAGTGCATCGTTCTGATGTCGAATTAAAGAGAGATTTGTCTCTTTTGTTATATGAATATTATTCTCTGAAACTTAAAGTATTTTTGTCTTGTTTCAGCTGAAATGGAAATGACTTCTTCTGATGAAGATACGTCTCATTCTTCAGGAAAATGCCAGATGGATTATCGAAGCTCTGGAGATCGCCTGCAGAAGACGTGTCGACATTCCTCAGCTGAAATAAAAGAACCAAGTAGGTGATCTCTTTGTTTGCGTTAACTCCTAAAAATCTTTTATCTTTGCATTTATAATTAGGATCTCTTTGTTAATAATCTGTTATAAAATATTCCGACTTTCAACAAAACAACAACAAACAAACAACAAAAAGGCTTTTATTAGGGCCCATTGCCCTGTATGGATTCACCATACAACAACAAAATAATACCGTAATTTTTTACTCCCTTCCCCCATGGGCACGTGAGCCTTTGTTTGAAATGGGATTTATTTACACATGTGTTCTAAAAATTTCCACACTACCTCTTTTGTGTATGAATCAATTTACATTTGATCTGTAGAAATTATAGAGTTCTATTGCTATATTTTTCTTTTCTGAAATAGTTCTCAGTGTCTTCAGACTTTCAAAAAAACATTGTGATTGATGTGATAGAGATGTACGGAGACATTTGAAGCTCTTCATTGGACACGAAGACAATTGAACGGATGTCTAGTTTTCTTCGCAAAACTACTTTAAAAAAGACTTTTGCTTAAATTTTGTGAGAATAGAATAGAGTCTTGTGAAAATAATGTCTTCCAAAAAGATCTTAATTGAAGGGCAACAATCCAAATTTAGTCGAGACCTGTTATAATAGTTTTCGACTTTCGACAAAACATTGCGACTGCTGTGATAAAGATGTACGAAGACATTTGAAGCTCTTCATTGGACACGGAGACAATAGAATGGATGTCTAGTTTTCTATGCAAAACTCCTTAAAAAATACTTTTATTTAAATTTTATGAGAGTGAAATAAAGGATTGTCTTGTGAATAATCTTCAGAAAGTCTTCCAAAATGATCTTAATTGAAGGGCAGCAATCCAAATTTAGTCGAGAACTGTTATAACATTTTCCAACTTTCAACAAAACATTGTGATAGAGATGTAGGGAGATATCTGAAGCTCTTCATTGGACACGAAAACAACGGAGTCGAGTTTTTGATACAAACTCTTTAAAAATACTTTTGTTAATTTTTTTTTGAGAATGGAATAGGATGGATTATTTTGTGAAAATAATCAGATGGTCTTCCAAAATGCTGTTAATTAAAGGGCAGCAATCCGAATTCGGTCTAGACCTCTCGAGAGGTAAAATATTGTATGAATGGTGAGGTAGATCCTATTTAGGAGCTGGAGAAAAGAAATTCTTAAAATTGTGCTGGGACTCATATTCCTCCTCCTCCTTCAGTGCCTTCCTCTACTGAGGGTGGGCCACATGGTCTCTCCATATCTCCCTCCTTCAATGCCTTCCTCTACTGAGGGTGGGCCACATGGTCTCTCCATATCTCCCTCCTTCAATGCCTTCCTCTACTGAGGGTGGGCACATGGTCTCTCCATATCTCCCTCCTTCAGTATCTTCCTCTACTGAGGGTGGGCTACATTGTCTCTCTATATCTCCTTCCTTCAGTGTCTTCCTCTACTGAGGGTGGGCCACATGGTCTCTCCATATCTCCCTCCTTCAATGCTCTCCTCTACTGAGGGTGGGCCACATGGTCTCTCCATATCTCCCTCTTTCAGTGCTTTCCTATACTGAGGGTGGGCCACACAATCTCTCCATACTTCCTCCGCCATCCTCTCCTCGTAGGTGTGTCGTTCAGTCCATTGTTTTAGATCATCTGTGTATCCCCGTCGTCTCCTTCCCCTCCAGAGAACACCTCCTCCAGGCTTTAACGCACAACGGGAAGATGGACCGGCTCCTCGCCCAATCAAACGCCGAACAGAAAGTGGCCATCGACACCTTGGCCACGGCGCTAATGGCTCTGACAGGGAACACCAGCGACACCCTGTACAAGAAGCTGTCACGCGCCAGAAACTCTGCTCGGCAGGTGAAATGAGATTCCAGGTTGCAACCCTGAACACCGGCGGTACCTGCCCACTTGGCGACACCATTAAAGCCTTGTATGGATTTCATTGTGTATATTCATCCTTGTCTTTTTTACTTATTGTTATTATTTCTTTTTAGTTTTCATTTGTCATTATAATTTCTTGTGAATGAGGTAATAAAAGTAGTTTCAATCTCAATCACCTTCCCCTCGAACTCTTCCCTCCAACACTGTCAGCAATGTATCTCCTGCTGATCCACACATCACATATCCAGAAGACGTCAGTTTTCGTCGATTTGTGAACTTTATCAGTTGGCGTTCTGTATCCATTCGATAAAAGTCTTAAATATTTTATACCATATATGTCCAAAGCATTTTAAGAGGACTCCTATTACAAAATTAATCATAATAATGTTTGAAATTTTGCCACTTCTTGTGGCAATCAAACTTTCCAGGTAACAGCAACAATTATGACGGTGTGGGCTTCTTGCCATCTAAATTGTCTCTAATGGTAATTATTTGTTTTTTAATCATAAACCACTTTTTAAATCAATTCCTCGTTCTCTACATAACTCTTAATATTCCTTATCATTTGTGTTTTTCATCATAATGAACAATCTTGATGTAGAAACCTTCTGCAGGAGAAATGCAGCCATGAACAATTTGCATTCACGATTTGAGTTGGCTGAAGCTGTAATGTGCAAATAGGCGTGGGAAATAAGATGCAAAATAATAACGAGAAACTCGCAAAGATCTTGAAATGGCAAACTATAAGAAAATTCTCATAAAATGAAATCATGAACATATCTCTTGAAGATAAAATCAAGGAATACACAGCTATGATTACAGTTGATATGTTGTTGTTGTGTCCAATGAAGAACCTCAGATGTCTCCATACATCTCTATCACAGCAGTCACAATGTACTCTATCTTGGGTGTGTAAAGCTGCTGCTCTGGGTCCATGTCAACTTTTTGTTGTTGTTGTCGTGTCCAATGAAGAGCCTCAGATATCACCATACATCTCTATCACAGCAGTCACAATGTCCACTATCTTGGGTGTGTAAAGCTGCTGTTCTGGGTCTCTGTCAATTTTCTGCAAGGTTGCGGCCATTACTGGGCATGAGAATATGTGATTAGGTACAATTGACATATGTGAATCATTTGGCAATGGCTGACGTCCAAAAGTGATAGTGACTTGAAGAAGACAATGTATACGCTTTGATTATAAAACTAAAACAATTATATATTTTGGTGGGGGGGGGGGGGGGGGGGTCAGTGGAAGGATGGTCTAAACCGTTGGTTTTTGACCGCTACGACCCGAAATCGAATTCCGCATTGGGCACTTTTTTTCGAAAAAGAAAAATGCTCCAATGGCGCCCGATTCTTGCAAAATTTCAACCCCACCAGCGAGTTCAAGTAACCAA
>CP092874.1:89555732-89598114 GCA_030710605.1 Cordylochernes scorpioides | reverse complement strand
ACGGAGCTCTGGCATATTTGTAAGTGAAAAAGTCGAACTGCTTTCACATGTGTAGACATGTGGTACACTTATAGTAAAAGCAGTCGCCTACTTCTACCCACCATGATTTTCATGGCCTGTACCACGTGTACTAGGGATAATAAAAAATCATATTTTAATAACAGAAGAATAAGATTAAGATATTCCTTCCCAATAAATATCATTAAATTAAATTTAATTGCCATCTATCGTTAAAATTTCACACAAATAAATTTACTGGCAATGCGCTTCTTTTAAATATCATCAAAATATACCTTGAAATTATATGTATGTTCCTTTACAGACCTATAAGCTTATGTCCATAGTTCACTAAACACCCCTAAGCTGCCTTCCATAGAAAATACAGGGTATATTCTAAACAAATCCAATACAATAGTAGAGCGGTCTAGAGATTAATTTGGCGAAACCGCTGAGAGGGTTCACTACTGATGAGCCAAGCCCTCTCATTCAATAACTCATATCATTGCAGTAAGGTCTGTAGAGATAATATTTGATGATATTGAAAAGAAGCGCATTGCCAGTAAATTTATTTTTGTTAAATAAATATTATGAAAACACAGAACAAAGACTGTACACATGGCTAACCATTTATCCCACACTATGGAATAGACTCATTAGGAAACTGTTGAATACTAATTTAGTTAAAAAGTCGTTAAACCGTTGGTTATACAGATGAAATAACTATAGTATGCGCTGTAAAAAAGCCATGATAAACTGAAAAAAAAGATAATTGATAACGTACTAAATCAATATACGGAGAGAAAAAAACATCAAAGTATAAATATCAAAGGTAAAAACGAAAATACATACTTAAATATAAACGATAAGGAAGAGTAAGGAGAAAAGATTTTTATTCAATTAAACTTGTGACAAGCTTTCGGGCAGTCACGCCCTTCAACAGGTAATAAAAAGAACAATTGACTATTAAAATAGGAAACAAACTGAGCTTTAAACAAAAATGATACAACTGCAGCCTGGCCGCGAGAAAACGTGAATTCGGGAAAGTAATGTGAGGAGGGGGGGGGGTTTATCCGGTTTTTAAGTTAATACATATATCATGATATTGGTTAGGTAAATCTATATGTCGATTAATACTGTCATTAGAAATGGATAAAATGGCCTCTATGATTAATCTCTGGTGTTTACTGGGAATGTTATTGTACAAGGTGGTGGGAGAATCTAAATTGAAAGAATGGCCAGTATTATGGGTGTGGTTGTATATGAAGGATCTGCCGTCTTTATTATTGATGCACCTACCATGTTCGATCATCCTGATGGCCACGGACCTACCTGTCTCACCTATGTAGGTTGCACTACAATCGTTACATGAGACTGAATAGACCGAGCCACCAGAAGATCCAACAGTGGTAGGTCTCTGTATGCGGGTAATGGGATGTCTAAGAATGGTGGCCAGACTTCTATTATTTTTAAAATAAGTATTGATACCGTGGGATTTAAGCATGCGGGATATGGTAGCGGATTGTGATGAAAAAGGCAAAATACAGGTATTTCTATAGGCTGTAAGGGGTTTCAACTTAGCAGAGTTGTATTGGTATTTGTTTATGAAATGGAGAGGGTATTGTGAGAGGGCAAGCTGTTTTTTGATGTTGGAGAATTCTATTGACCTAAATATGGGCAGGGAGCAATGTGTGACCAATCTTTTGTGTGACCAGTTTTTTTAACATACTTAAATATCTTTAAATAAATTTACTGGCAATGCGCTTCTTTTAAATATCATCAAATCTTATCTCTATTATGTCCATAGTTCACTAAACACCCCTAAGCTGCCTTCCATAGAAAATGCAGGGTATATTCCAAACCAATCCAATACAATAATCAAAACTTATATATCTGTAAAAATGATTCAAAATTCCTTAAAACCAATTTTGATACACCTAAACTATTATAGACGAGTATGATTCTTTTAAAAATTAAACAATTTCTACTGCCCTTACTGTAATGGAAAAATTAATGGATGTGCCTGGCTTATCAGTGGTGAACTCTCCCATTATTTTTTCCATTGCAGTAAGGCAATAGAAATTGTTTAATTTTTAAAATAATCATAGGCGGCTGTAGAGGTACATACATATAATTTTAAGGCTTAAAATTTAAAGTTTTAAATTTATTTGTTATACAAAATTTATCCATAGATGGAAATTAAATTTATAAATTATTTTTTTTTTAATATTTGGTAGAGAACCAGTGTCTCTCTTAGACAACATCCATGTCGATTATGACTTACAAAGAAATTTTCAGAATTAGTCATCCACAATATGAAAAAATGCAAGAGCAGATGGAAATAATCGCGATTGTAAATACAACATAGAGATTTGGTATTCATATGAACAATAATAATAAAAATATGGAAATGCGAAAATATTCTAAAAATATACTTTGGGACATACCCAATATCAGGCAAAACATCATAAGTGAACTACATAGTAACACCTAAAGATGAACTCAAGATAGACCCATACGTTATTCATATATCAAGGATTAAACTCTACTTTCAAAGAATTCAGATAGACCACGAGGACGAGGTGGAGCCTGAGGAGTGGGTAATATCAGATAATATAAAAACAAGAAAGTCTCCAGGGAAAAGTTTCTTTTAAAAATATTTTTTATTTAAAAATCTCTCAAGCTTCCGTGTTTAATATATTCCTTTCTTATATTTGATAATATATATTATTTCTCGAATCTATATGTCTGTGTTTATAGTTTACTAATCTTCTTCTTCTTTCTTATCTCCACTCAATCATATTAGGGTATCAAGTTTGTAAAGCTTTACAACCATCATGATTGGGTGAAGTAAAATGCGTCTGCCTTTGTCATTAAGACTGGGAGCACTACTCAGTGGCAGGCCGACTTAGCTCCAAAAGAAATGGCCACCTCTGACATGAGGAACAGACGCCATGTACAGCCACTCCTAACATGAAGTACAAATGCTGCTCTCATCCTGTATCCCTGGATCAGGAGCCCTTACAGGGTACTATCAGCCGGGCCAGCTGAGCCCAGGTTTTTAAGCGAGCTTGTTACTGCTCCCCCTCCTCCTTTTTCATCCGGGCTTGGGACCGGCAAAGGCGGAGTTTAGTATACTAATGAAAATTGGAAACTATTATAGACGCGTATGATTCTTTTAAAAATAAAACAATTTCTACTGCTCTTACTGCAATGGAAAAGTTAATGGGAGGGCCTGGATCACCAGTAGTGAACCCTCCCATCGGCTTCGCCAGTTTAATCTACCAAAACCGCTGGGAGTGTTCACCAATGTTGAGCCAGGCCTTCCTATTAATTTTTCCATTGCAGTAAGAACAGTAGATATTGTTTTCTTTTTAAAAGAATCATACGCGTCTATAATAGTTTCTAATTTTCATAACAGATGGCGTACTAATGCATCACAGTATATTAATGTTTATGTGAGAAATTTTGGATTCAAATATTTGGTTTATTTAACGTATAGCTGTATCTTTCTCAGGATACCTTAAATTCCTTGTTTAGACGTATCGCAATAACTGCGTCAGTATAATCCATCTTTGTTTTTGTCTAATACAGATTTTTTATCTTGAAGATAAAGGATGCCTGTCCGGCATTCATTGTTCTTAGAATTAAGAGACATTTCTGGCCAAAGTATCTCTCAGTTTTAAACAACCAGTTTTGTTGTTAAACTCTGATTCAGAGGGTCGAAAGTCTTTTAATATTTGTCTTCCCAAGATCATTTTGATATTTTTTAGTTAGAAAGTTACAGAGACAAGAATAATATTTGGAACGAATTTATTATGCATAATAAATACTCTCAAAATGATTGCAAGGATTTTTAAACTACGTCTTTATTTTTTAAGTTGGAGAGTCTATGTTAACTGTAGTAATTCCAAATTCCAAAATCACTTTATTAGGTACCGCTCAACAAGAGCAACCTAGTTTATGATAATTGAAACAATGAATAATATATGAGTTATTCACATATTAAGCAAAGATTAACGCGGGATTAGATCCCGGTTCATGACTGTCGCGAATCGAGGGTGTTACCCACTCGTTAATCAACTTGTTGTTATACTGTAGTGATTTTTTATCGCAAAATTATATCTGAAAAAAATTGCATTTATCAAAATTTAACTTAATGTTTTCTTCCTGACAAACTTTATAAAAATATTTTGAAAATGTTGGCTGTGTTTCTTTAGGGAATTAGAGAAAATTATAAAATCATTGAAGTGATGCGCGATAAATTTGAAATTGTGTCTCTGAGTGACGTTATTAATGACGCGCTCGAAAAAATAGGGCGAAAGCTTTAGACCGAAAGGAAGACACCTTTACTGAAAGTGGCCTTCCAACATGACTCATAGCAGCGCGGGGCTGTTGATTTTAATTCCTCTTAGTTAGTATACAAAATAAATGGCAATGGAAGAGTAAATCTTAGCGTGAGATAACTTGTCTAGAATATTTTCTACAAGTATTAAAGGGATTTATTGAAGTTAGGGACTGATTATTTCGTTTAAATTTTGATAGTCGACGCCAAATCGGTTTTTTCATCGAGTTTAGTTACTAGGGTTATAGAAGCGGCGTAAAGAGATATGGATGGTTCTATTATTTATTTGCCCAATTTGGGTTTGAATTTCTCGCTGGTCACATTCGGTAAGGCTTTAGTGAGATTATCATTGAATTTAGTGCGAATATTAATTAAAAAAATAATAATTTAAACCCGTCGAATTTATTTTTAGAGAGAGAGAGAGAGATTGAGATTTAAATTCTCAATTACATCGTTAATATAAGATTATATAAAGTTAAAAACAAAAATGAATAAATAAGATTTAAAAAGGGGATAAAGATAAATAAATGTATAAAATATAAAATTGATAAAAATATATACAGCCTTCATTGGTGGCGCCCACCTCAGGAATATATAGATTTTGGCTTATTACTTTGATAATATTATCGAACCAAATTGTTCATTAACAGCAAATACACTCGTGGACAAAACTTAAGGAAGTTGTACCTTTTAACATGTATATACGGTTTCAGACAATAACTCTGAAAGATATTCAATACGCAGTGACCTTTATCGAAGACACACGAGATAGCCAAGTGTGAACAAAAATTGCCTTTGTCTCCTTAAAAAAAAATAGACGAAAGGATACATAAAAATATGAAACTTCAAGTTTTGTTCATGAGTGTATATATCTTGAAACTAATCATTTTATAATACAATATAAAGCGGCTTATGATTGTAAAACAACGTTTGACAAGTTTTACCGCAAATATTTCTTTTAAACGAAAAATCGTAATTTATTTTAAGGAGAAATAACTACTTTTTCTATCCTTAGAGATGAAGTATGAAAGGATGAATTGTGAAGAGTAATAATGAATGAAATCACTGGACACTTTTATTTTTTTGTTTATCATTTCTCTTCACAATTCATCCTTTCATAATTCATCCCTAAGGATAGAAATAATCGTTATTTCTCCTTAAAATAAATTACGAATTTTCGTTCAAAAGAAACATTTGCGGTAAAACTTGACAAAGAGTGTTTTACTATTCCTTTTATCAAAGAGATTTTTGATTGGTTTAGTTAACTGATAGGATGCATGGTTTGTGATAGCAGTAAGAACATTGCAATCAAAATTAAGTCGGAGTTCTGGAGATGACATGTGCGACTTTGGGGAGGACGAAGAGCCATGCCCACCACCCCATAATCCCAGCTGTCTGAGGCCACCTATTCAGATGCCCCCTACTCCTGATCCAGCATTCCAAGAAGCCCATGCTGAAGTCTTTCTAGCTGTTGATGCCCTCACAGAAGTGTGTATCAGTGGAGAACGTAATGCCGCATGCACACCTCGCTGTCCACGCTGTGGCCAGAGAGTCTACTATGGGGAGAAGAATCCGGTGGATGGAAACTTCTTTCATAAATACTGCTTCACATGTGGTAAGTTCTAAAATGGTCATTCTTTTATTCACTATATATATAGAATAAGTGTAAATAAAAATATTCACGACGAATGCTTTAAAAAATGATCGATTATTTTAAATTCTCTATAATAAATCAAATAAACAAGATATCATTTATTATTTGAGTCAAAAGCGATCCATCAATTAAAATAAAGAGAGAGCATTCTCTCGAAATATTTAGAGAGAAAAAATTTGTTTTTTTTTCTTTACAAATCCAGGTACGCCCTTTTATATAATCATTTATTATCCCAATATATTTGAATATTGCAAGAAAATGTGCGAATGAAAATTCAAGTTACTGAAATAAAACTAAGAAAAAAAATCGAATAACCAAGAAAGATGTATTCGATTAGGTTGTAATTCGAAATTCAGTGGATGTGTGATATAAATTTATAAAAAAAGAAACTATTTAATTCTCAGAGGAATCGCATGTTTTATTCAGGAGATAGAAATGCATCTAGTGAATCAATACAAGTCTATCAATAAAAGGGTTCTGTCCACCTCTGGCTTTTATGCAAGCTGTTATCCGGCTTGGCATTGATTAATAGATGTGGTAGATATCCTTCTGCCGAATACCTTATCAAATAATCTTCAATTTTTGCATTAGAACGGCAAAATCTCGAGCTGGCTGGTAGTTCTACTTATCAAACGACAAATATGCTTATTTGGGAAGTAATCCAGGAAATAATTTGGCTGAGATAGTGTTGTACAAGTATAAAGACAAGCACTCGAAACTATTGCCATGTGGCAGAGCATTGTCCTGATAAAACGAAGTCTAGGATTCCGTTATATAAAGGACAATACAAATTTCATGTAAAGGCCTCGCGGATTTATTGTATTGGGATAATCGAACCTACTAAGCTAGACCATAAAGACAGGCGCGAGGGACCATACAATTGCCGCTCGGTGCATGGAGAATGCATCATTCCTCTGTCTGGGCAACCGAAGGGGATAACCGGGATGCAAGGACCATGGAGTCTATATCATCCCTGGCTCTGCTTTTTGCAGACCGAATCTCTTTTCTGTACTGGGATATGGTTCATAAATTAAAAAAGAAAAAAAAAAGCATCTCCTTATCGGGTAACTGAAAGTATTTGGCCAATTCTGGAATAATATAAAAATCAACAAATGGTTGATATTTATTCCGATAATGCGCAAGCCATCATTAACTTTCAGTTGACCGATAAGGAGATGCCTTTTTTCTTTTTTAATATATTTATAATTAGTCACTAACGGAGCTGAGATGTAGTTTGTGATGAATCCTATGTAACCCAAACTTTATTGAATCATGCATATTTCATGATGCAATTATAATGCTGTTATGAATTCCATGGGATATGTAATCACTATCTCTTTTAAACACTTCTTACAATACAATCATATTGGATTTGTAAATCTTTGGTTATACACAATCCTAAAAGAGAATGATGGTGTGATTTAGCCAATCCCCGATGCAAGAGGCCACTCAGTGCCAGGCTAGCTAACTGCCATAACCATGAGCTCTACTGTAACTTCTGCTATAGCAAATGCTTTGGTCCCGAGGGCTATGGCAATTCCAATGGGATTGATGGACAGCGGACCACCCAAGGTTTCCCCTATAGCATAGACTGTCCTGAATGGTAAGTCCTCACCTCCTAGAAAAATTTGCCGGGAGGATAGTGATCTATAAAAATATATTCGCCGTCAAAATGGATGTCAAAAATATAATTATAAATCAATATCCTCCTATGCCTCAGGGAGGCTTGTAGCCCTTGATGTAGTCTAGACGTCCCTCGGGGAAGGCATCGAGTCTGATGTCATGTATATATATAATTATAATGCTAATGGCTGTAATCTTGTAACTTTTTTTGATGTTGACTGGAAGTCAATAAGGTATGTTTCTCTCTCATATCCTCCCGGCAAAATTTACATCTATATTTTGGCCATATATCTAGCCTAGCCACTTTGCCAGCTAAACACCTCTTTGGCAGATTGTGAAGATTCCATTAGATCCCTTGTTGATCAAATTTTGCATTGACATATATCAACGATATACAGTATGATGCACTAGCGCGCCATCTGTTATCAAAATTCGAAACTATTTTGAAGGGGTAAGATTCTTTTTGAAATTAAACAATTTCTACTGCCCTTACTTAAATGGAAATTACTGAATTGGTAGATTAAACTGGCGAAACCGCTGGGAGGGTTCACCACTGATGAGCCAGGCCCTCCCTTTAATTTTTCCATTGCAGTAAGGGCAGTAGAAATTGTTTAATTTCAAAAAGAATCTTACGCCTTTAAAATATTTTTTCAATTTTTGATATACAGTATGTAGGGCCTCTTTGAAAGGTATTATTATATATTTATCGCGTTTTTTAAAACATTTATGTTCTGATTCAGTTTGTTAAATTGCTACTGCTACTGTATTGTAAATTAACAGTTTATAACTTTATTATAGATGAGTTTTCAAATTAAGAAGCTAGCTAGTTGAAAATGTATCTAGTTCTTCTCAATTACGATCTAATGCTTTCTGATCTTGTACCATTGTAGATAAACAGGCAAAACTTTCTTATAGTTGTATCTTCAAAATAATAAGCTATAACTTTGAAATGTATCCAGTTTTCTTCATTGGCAATCTAATGCTTTCTAATCTTGCTCCATGATTGGCCAACTATATGCTAATAATCTATTGGTGCAGGAACATCAACCCCTCTACAGAGAAAGCTTACTGCCAGCCAATGAGATCTCAGCCTCCTATCCCTAAAGAACTAAGACTTCCGGTGGCTTCAGCTTTTGCAGAGATTTGCTTCAGGTGTGGGGCCCGAATTGATCCTACAGACAAGTTCATCGGAGCTTCTAAGGTAAGATTATCCTCTTATTGGCCTCTAGCCAATATTTATATATTGCCACATGGAAAATTAGGGAAGACAAAAACTTCAGGAGGAAACAACAATTTATTTCAGGCAAGGACAAACTTCTGAATGGTAAACAAAAGATAAGCCACGAGGGAAATTTACAGAGTAGCAAAATATAAACATAAAAATGACCACTCTGTTAATTAAAATAATAAAATTAATAAATACTTTGTTACAATATCTTGTTGATTGTTAATCTGTTGGTCTACAACCGTAATTACTGCCTGTATGCATTATTTGACTTGAAATTCTTGCTTAAAATCTATACCATTGTGATATATTCTTTAGATTTATATAAAATAAAGTTAGAGAGAAAGAGATTGAAACTTCCTTTTTACATCGTTCATATAAGGTTATATTAGGTTAAATATAGATATGAATAAAATATAAGATGAAATAAAGATAAAAATAGATAAATAAATGTAAAAGATAAAATTGATAAATATACATATATATAAAATATATATAGTCGTCATTGGTGGCGCCCAACGTGGGAAAGAATCCGCCACCGATGGACTGCGAGAGTTCTCTCACAGAGTGGGCAGGTCGATGTGATGGCTAGCGTTACCTAACTCAAGACCAAGATGGTACTTGTAGATAGAAGCCTTCGCTACACTTGTCATTGCCTCGGGATGGAGGCCGAGGCCGAAGAGCCAGACCTGCAGATCCAGAGGCACTTCGCGGGAGGCGAACAACAACAGAAAATTGACCCAGAACAGCAGCTTTGCACGCCTAAGATAGAGGACATTGCGACTGCTGTGATAGAGATGCACGGATACATGTGAGGCTCTACATTGGACACGACAACAACAACAACAGAAAATTGACATGGACTCAGAGCAGCAGCTTTACAAACCCAAGATAGAGAACATTGCGACTGCTGTCATAGAGATGTACGGAGACATCTGAGGCTCTTCATTGGACACGACAATAACAACAGAAAATTGACCCAGAACCGCAGCTTTGCACGCCTAAGATAGAGGACATTGCGACTGCTGTGATAGAGATGTACGGAGACATCTGAGGCTCTTCATTGGAAACGACAGCAACAGAAAATTGACATGGACCCAGAACAGCAGCTTTACACACCCAAGATAGAGTACATTGCGACTGCTGTGATAGAGATGTACGGAGACATCTGAGGCTCTTCATTGGACACGACAACAACAGAAAATTGACATGGACCCAGAACAGCAGCTTTACACACCCAAGATAGAGGACATTGCGACTGCTGTGATAGAGATGTATGGAGACATCTGAGGCTCTTCATTGGACACAACAACAACAGAAAATTGACATGGACCCAGAACAGCAGCTTTACACACCCAAGATAGAGGACATTGCGACTGCTGTGATAGAGATGTATGGAGATATCTGAGGCTCTTCATTGGACACGACAACAACAAAAAATTTGATTGCTCAATTTTTATAAATAAAATATAATATATAATAATAATACCCTGCCAATTTAGATTTGGTTGATCTGTTCATGTTAGATTTCAATATTCTAGTTAAAAATTAGTAAAATATTCACAATTAACAACGAGTGAGATTTTTCAGGCCTGGCATAGGAACTGTTTCCTTTGTACGTTATGCCGGAAGAAACTGACCCCCAGTGATTACCATGTCAACAAGAATGGAGAAATCTGCTGCAAGGGTGAGTATGGAAATATGATAGTCATTAATCCTAAAATATTCGAATCAGGATAACTATACTTTAATGTATAAATAGGTCCTTTATAGGTTATATAATCGCCTATGGAGCAAATAATCAAAAGTACCAAATCAAGAGGCGAAATAAATTTTAAAAGAAACTTACAGAAGAAAGAAAGGCATAAGTTCGGGGATTGGAAGGTGAGATGTCTATAGATGAGTGAACAGTTTGGATACTGTTCTGATTGGAGATGTGCAGGTACTGTATAGAAGTCAACTTTGTGGTTTATACTATTGAGTTGGATTGAGGTGAAGGCTTCTAAGTTAGATTTTATCTCTTTTGGATGGTCTTTTTTTTTTGCTTTCCCCTAGTACACGTGGTACAGGCCATGATAATCATGGTGGGTAGTTAGCGACTGCTTTTACTGTAAGTACACCGCATGTCTACACATGTGAAAAGCAGTTCGACTTTGCACTTACAAATGTGCCAGAGCCCCGTTTGGTTACTTGCACTCGCTAGTGGGGTTGGACTTTTGCAAGAATCGGGGGCAATTGGAGCATTTTTTTGTATGGTCGTGATGTGGTGGTGTCTTGTCCCTCCCTGTTAGTCAGCCACATTTCAGAGTTCCCTGTTCACGGTTACCGTAACGGCTCGGGGCTCACGACACCGTACTACAGGACAGTTTCTTACTTGTGCTGCTTCTTGATAGTCTTGATTCACGCCCATTAACATCTCTTCATTTGTTTGTTTTTTTTTAGATTTGCCTGTTGAAGAGAAAAAATTGCTCTTGAGCTTGTTACACCTCAAAATGAAGAAACTCTTTGCTTATTAAGCTAGTTTTTCTTATTCGAATATTTCTGGGTAATTAACGCTTGCAATCAAATAATTCTGAAATGTGTTCCAGAATGTCTATGGGAACCCTGCGAGAGGGATTGCTGTACCATCAAAACTGAGGATTCGCACATTTACAAGGAGTTTAAGGCTCCCGAGTGACAATCTCTGTACCAGCCAGTCTTATCTCTCTGTGTACTGTCAGGAGAGTGGCAGCTTTAGGGTCTTCTCTCCTCGTCGCCAACCCAGCTCCTTCTCTAACAATAAATTGATCTGATAGATGTACTCTCTCATTTTACACCAAACATACATCAACCTTTCATATACAGTAGAACCTCCATTAGAGGACAACTCTCTACAAAGGACAGTTTTCATTTGTAAAATTACCATTTTTATAATTTATCAACTCTCAGGTAAGAGGACACTTCTCCCTAAAGGACACTTTAGTTCTGTAATTAGGTGTTGTCCTTTACAGGGAGGTTTTACTGTATATACAGTAGAACCTCCATTAGAGGACACCTCTCTACAAAGAACAGTTTTAATTTGCAAAATTACCATTTTTATAATTTAGTAACTCTCCGGTAAGAGGACACCTCTCCCTAAAGAACACTTTGGTTCTGCAATTGGATGTCCTTTACAGAGAGGGTTTATTGTATATACGGTAGAGCCTCCATGAGAGGACACTCGCGTTAGAGGACACCTCTCTACAAAGAACAGTTTTCATTTGCAAAATGGCCATCGACGCTCTAGTTGAAGAGGACAAGATCGTCGTCTCCCGCCACCACAACATCCTACGCTCCCTCGGCCAACCTAACCTCAGACAACTCCACCTGGACCTTGGCCAGTACATCGAGAGGCGGACTGAGCTCATCAAGAACCTCTTCGCGGATGTCCAGAGCCTCTCTGACACCGTGGATGACTTCCTGGAGTTGAAGAAAATACTGAGCAACAAGCCAGAGACCTCCTACAAGTCCACCCAAACTGACCCTGCTCCTGGCTGCAAGAATACAGGTGCTCAGACCAAGCCCATTAAGCATGCCACCCCCGCTCCAGCTGCTTCCCTGTTGCAGCACCTGCTTCCAAGAAGACAGCCTCTGTCCCAGCAAAGATGAAGCAGCGTGAAACGTCAAACCGGCCTGCCAAGAGAATCAACACCTCTGTCCCACCCAAGAGTGCATCCTTCTGTACCTCCAAGCCTGCTGTGCCCAAGGTAAACTTCACGGCGAAAAATCTACGGCTCTCACTGTGGTTCTCTCGGACAACCCACAAGCTGACACCTGGGACATTCTGAAGGCTGTCCGCGCTGCCCATACTCTGCCTCAAGGCGTATGGGCATCCCTGCGTACCAGAGGAAAGCTGGTTTTCCACTCCAGCAACCCTGACATCATCGCCGTTGTCACTTCCTTCCTGGCCAACCAGAAGGTCCGCCAGTAGCAAGAGATCCTTCCGCGCTTCTGCCTTTTCAGAATGGACCAAGACACCACCACCATTGAGGAAATCTTCCTGGCTACTCGGGCCGTCAACCAACTCCCTGGTGACAAGGTAGTGCGTGTGGCGCACCGCTCTGCTGCACGGCTAAGAGAAAGACATAAAAATCTAATGTTATATTACCTCGATTCTATATGATAATAAATTGTTAAATTTCAAAATATAATAAATTAATGTTTTATAAAAGGATATATATGCGTATATACTCATGAACAGTAAGTGAAACATCTTTGATGTCGCCTGCCGTCTGTTATTTTTAAGGAGACAGAGGCAATTTTGTTCACACTTGGTTATCTCGTGTATCTTTAATGTAGGTCACAGTGTATCAAATATCTTTCAGAGTTATTGTCTGAATCCCGATATACATGCTAAAAGGTACAACATTCTCAAGTTTTGTACATGAGTGTATCTTTCAGAGTTATTGTCTGAATCCCGATATACATGCTGAAAGGTACAACTTCCTTGTCTATGAGTGTATCTTTCAAAGTTATTGTCTGAATCCCGATATACATGCTAAAAGGTACAAATTCCTTAAGTTTTGTCCATAAGTGTATCTTTCAGAGTTATTGTCTGAATCCAGATATACATGCTAAAAGGTACAAATTCCTTAAGTTTTGTCCATAAGTGTATCTTTCAGAGTTATTCTCTGAATCCCGATATACATGCTAAAAGGTACAACTTCCTTAAGTTTTGTCAATGAGTGTATCTTTCAGAGTTATTCTCTGAATCCCGATATACATGCTAAAAGGTACAACTTACTTTTGTTCTGTTCATGAGTTTATCTTTCAGAGTTATTGTATCAATCCCGATATACATGCTAAAAGGTACAACTTACTTAAGTTTTGTCCATGAGTATATCTTTCAGAGTTATTGTCTGAATCCCGATATACATGTTAAAAGGTATAACTTCCTTAAGTTTTGTCCATGAGTGTATCTTTCAGAGTTATTATCTGAATCCCAATATACATGCTGAAAGGTACAACTTACTTAAGTTTTGTCCATGAGTGTTTTTGCGACAGAGTCCAATTTCCGGGACAACTAGAGTATTTTATCGATTTTTTTCATTGCATGTGTGGCTTTGGCTCTCTAATACATTAGTGGATAACAAAAGAAGTTTTAAATTAAATAAGGGCGTAAAAAAGAGACAACAATAATCTTTTGTTGATCAATTCTACACAACATGCGTATCTTCTTTTTATTATTATCCTTAGTACACGTAGTACAGGCCATAATAATCATGGTGGGTAGTTAGCGGCTGTTTTTACTGTAAGTGCATCACATGTCTACACACGTAAAAAAACAGTTCGACTTTGTACTTACAAATGTTCCAGAGCCCTGTTTGATTACTTGCACTCGCTGATGGGGTTGAACATTTGCAAGATTCGGGGTCATTGGAGCACTTTTTTTAATTAGAAAAAAGTTCCCAATGCAGGATTCGACCCCGGGTTGTAGCGGTCGAAAACTAATGGTTTACACCACCCTTCCACCGACTCCGCAATAAAAGTGAATCCTTTTTCAATAAGTTTATTAACTTTTACCGCGAACCTTTTGCATATGCTTCTTTATACATCGCAGTGTTTATAAAGATAAATTTGATATTCAGTAATGGTTTAAATAAATTCTAAATATATATAGAACACAAAATAGATTGATAAAGATTTATTATTTTTCTTGTTAAGCTTTGCGGGGCTTTGTCATATTCAATTTTACCATTTAGTTAGAAGATAAAGGATATACGGCAGTAAATTGTGATCTTTTCTAGAGCTGCTTCTAAATTTACTTTTTGTATGAAGCTATGGTAATAAAGTAGAATGTCAAATGTTCTAATGACCACACGCAACAAACACACAACACACATACACACACAAAAAAGAGCTCTACTCACCGAATAATTTCAGAAAATAATCCGGCCTCTAACTTAATGATTATGATGGTCAAATATATATTCATCAAATGATCATTCCGTCCAAATAAGTCTTCAACAAATGCCCCTGATAAACAAAGCCAGGCACTCCCTTTAATTTTACCATTGCAGTAAGGGCAGTATAAATTGTTTTATTTTAAAAAGAATCTTACGTGTCTATAATAGTTTCGTAATTTGATATCGTAACATAATTGTTCAAATAAAAGACACAATTTGATATTTGTGGAAGAGCGATTGCTCGAAGCATATTATATATTTATAATTGTATGTAAATCTGCTGTCCTAAAAGCTTATGTCCATAGTTCATCTAAAATACCCATTCGAAGAGTCAAGCATCAGTATCACTATAAAAGGAAGTTCCAAAAATGCAATATAACAGCAGTATGGTAGATTAAATTGGCGAAACCGCTGGGAGGGTTCACCACTGATGAGCCAGGCCCTCCCTTTAATTTTTTCCATTGCAGTAAGGGCAGTAGAAATTGTTTTATTTTTAAAAGAATATTACGCGTCTAAAATAGTTTTGTAATTTGATAACAGATGGCGCGCTAGTGCATCGAAACAAATGGCCTCGCTAACCAAAAAGATAATCAACAAATGTCTCTCTTGACCCAGCGTTCATTCAACAAATGTCTCTGATGACCAATTATTTATTCCACAAAAATGCCTTGATACCCACACACAATACAACACATACAACAAAACACACACAATACAACACATATATATAAAAGAAAATATTCATAAAGGTATAAACAACATACTTTAAATGTAACCTTTCTTCATTTAGTTATATTTGTAGTATTCAATATTTTTTTTAAATATTCAATTTGTATTTGCATTTGTATTTAATATACAGGAACTCCATCTATGTTTCCTTTCTGTCTGTGATGTATCTGTATAAGACTGGTGATCTTAATAAATCTGTGTACATTTATATTCAATAAATTGAAATTCATCTCATATCTAATGCATTCAAGTAGCAAATGCAACAGTTCCTTTTAGAACTATGATGATAAGTTTTTAATATAGGTTTCTTTTCAATGCTATATCCTAATAGGAATTTTGTTGTTTATAGCTACACACTTGTGTATTCAAAACGAATAGTGTAAACAGAGAGTAAAGAGTAAAGGAAGAGAAATACAGTAGTATACAATCAATTCCGGAACGTCAAGCCATTTCCCGGGTAAAAAATCAATAATAGACAGGTGGCGCCGCTCTACCGACACAAGATGGCGACTGTCTACTGAGGTATCAGGTCAGTTTCTCCCTAAAATGTCACGTGCCCCTGTTTTCTATCCCTTTATAAATGCTATAGTGACAATTCCCAGCTAATTCTATAATGTTTCCATGCTTCTAATCCCACTCATCTACTTCAACAATATGATCCATCAAGCTATAACGAAGCCTTTATAACCTTATGTTATCAAATGATTATGCATAACATGTTTATAACTATCAACCATATAAAGTTTAATTTGCATAATTATCATTAATAAATAGATATATTATCATGAACTTTTCAATGTAAAATTTATATTGAAAATTTCATGTTTTTCTTATTGAAAATTATTATTACGCAAAAAAATAGTTATATCTATTCTAAAATAAAATGACTTTTAGAATGATATCAATAATTGAAGAATTAAATATTTGATTTTATTATGTAGATATTCTTTGTAAGTATGATTAGACTAACAGATGGTATCTTATAAAGAGATATATCACAACCATCTTGTATATTAAGGTAGAAATTATTCCTTTGTGATTTGATATTTCTACTTTAATATTGATACTGAGGGTTGTTTTATCGAATTTCCATCTTGTATATGGTAGCTATATTATATCATAAACAGACTTTTTCACATATATCCATATAAAGCAATATAGATCGAACAATACAAAGCATATTGCCACGTGGAAAATTAGGGAAGACCAACTTCAGAATTAGACAACAGTTTATTTCAGGCAAGAACAAACTATGCGTGATAAACAAAAGATAAGCAAAAGAGGGAAGAAGAGTACAGAGTATAGCAAAATATAAACATAAAAATAATACTCTGTTAATAAAATAATAAATACTTTGTTACAATATTGACAAATTGAAAGGAATATTTACCTATAATTTTTCAGATATATCAAAGATTTTTCTTCGTTTACTTACACACTGTTTTAATCAACAGTAAGCTGTACTTTTATATAGAAAATTTTCTGAATATACATACTGAAGCAGCAGTTTAAACGTTTCGTTGGCATTTTTTCCCAAAAAAAATCAAAATTATATATATTTTTCATCTCCTTCTTGAACCACTTTCGGCACTATAGTGTAATATTTACATCTTTCAATCTTAATAAAATTTTAAGATTTTTTTTGCTAGAAAACGAAAGAAAAATTTGAAAGCACTATTATATGACAATATGTTTTCTTTCAAAATCTTTTTTAATTGGATATACACGTATATATAGATAGATTGTATATATATTGTATATATATAGAGAGAGATAAAATCTTATTACTTATGTGCCTTGTACTATACTCCATTAGAACTACAAAAAATAAATTTGATGCGATTCAATCTATAATACTTTGAAATATGAAACTTTCTTTTGTTAGACACTTTGCTAAACCCCCCAGAATTAAACAAGAGTAACTTTATTTAGATTAATTTTCTCATTTAATTCAGTCCTATAACTTACAATCTCTCTAGATTCGTAAATTAAAATATTTGTTAAAAGTGACAATTCTAGAATATTTCAGTGATATAATACTCTGTTGTAATCTGCATATTGTTTTAATATTGTCTATGCTATGTTGAATATTTGCCTATATATCACAGCTTTGTTAGTGACACTGCCCTATTGAATCTACCAAGAAACAAACCGGTCACTTGGTGAACTGGTTCACTAAGGCTACCAAGACAGACTCCACAGGACAGCCCGGGTAGTTGGCAATCTATGGATACTCTCCAGGAGCCTGGGTTACCTTTATGTTACTACTACTATTGGACTGCCCTCATTCAATGACATTGCCTTATTGAATCTACCAAGAAACAAACCGGTCACTTGGTGAACTGGTTCACTAAGGCTACCAAGACAGACTCCACAGGACAGCCCGGGTAGTTGGCAATCTATGGATACTCTCCAGGAGCCTGGGTTACCTTTATGTTACTACTACTATTGGACTGCCCTCATTCAATGACATTGCCTTATTGAATCTACCAAGAAACAAACCGGCCTGGAAACACTTGGTGAACTGGTTTACTAAGGCTACCAAGACAGACTCCTAAACTACAGGACAGCCCGGGTAGTTGGCAATCTATGGATACTCTCCAGGAGCCTGGGTTACCTTTATGTTACTACTGCTACTAAGTTATTGTTGGCTATAGAGGTTCTTGGATAGGTTGTTGTTGTTGTCGTGTCCAATGAAGAGACTCAGATGTCTCCATACATCTCTATCACAGCAGCAGCAATATCCACTATCTTGGGTGTGTAAAGCTGCTGCTCTGGGTCTAAGTCGATTTTCTGCAAGGCTGCGGCCATTGCTGGGCATGAGAATATGTGAGTAGGTGTTAGTTCCACACCAGGACAATTGTTGCACGCTTTATAAGTTCTTGTGCCATCTGGATGTATTGTCATTCCTTTATGGTGTTTTGTTCTAAGTCTTGTTATGGTTTTTGTCAGTTTTCTCTCAGAGTTTATTTCACATATTTGATCTTTTCTTATTTTTTGTTTGATTATCTTGTATTTTGCCAAAGCATCAGCGTCAAATACTGACATTTGTTCTTTCCTTTGGCTCAGCTTTCTGGCTTCCTTTGCCAATTCATCTGCCATTTCATTACCCTCGATCCCAACATGGGCAGGAATCCATTGTAGAATGCAGTTCTTCTCCAATGTTTCCAGTTGGGTAAGTAATGAGTGTATTTTCTGCGTGATTCTAGTATTGCCCTTCTGAATTGCTTCTAGAGCGGATCTGGAGTCGCTGTATATTATGATTCCTTCTGCTTGATGCAGGGATGGTTGGTTCAGGCATACATCAAGGGCTTTCCAGATAGCTGTCAGTTCACAAGTGAAGTTTGACGAAACCTTTCCTGCTCCTTCTTTGATTTTGATGTGTGTTCCATCTTGGAGTATTATGTTAATTCCGGCCCCTCCATTACTCAGAGTAAGGTCTGATGATCCATCTGTGTATGCTAATAAATAATTTTTCTGATCATATAAATCAATTGTATCAAGTCCCTTCTTTTTAAGTATGGGTTTCTTCTCTTTTTTATTGCTGGGTTCGTTCAGGTTGAGATTGATGATGATATTTGAAGGTAATGTGGTAGGAAATGTTGGTTCTTCTTGAATTTGAAAGTCACTGTGTTTTATGTTTATGCCTTTTCTAATGTTGTTGTCGTACTGAAGTGTTGAAGATCTTTTAAGTCTTTCTTTTTGTGTCCAGTTTAAATAGGTTCTATGGGATATGTGTTCGGTTTTTTTACTTTTTAAGCTATTTGTGAATTTTATTGTTTTTAATTATCTTCTGCTTTCGAGTAGGTCTAGGCCACATTCTCTTTGAATTTTCTCATTATTGGTGGAAGAAACAGCACCAGTGATTATTTTGGCCGCTTTTGCTTGAACACTGTCTAGTCTTCCTTTTAGTGATGAGCTTGAGGGAGCCCAGACAGGTGTTGCATATTCCATTATTGGCCTTATTAAGGTGGTATATGTTGTTCTGAGGGTTTTGGGTTTTGCTCCCCAATTTGTTCCACATAACCTTCTCAGAATATTTAGTTTTCTGGTAGCTCTATTTGAGGTGTTAATTATGTGTTCTGTAAAACGCAATTCCTCATCAAGTATCACACCTAGGTATTTTGGATTTCTAATTTTATCAATTATTTGGTTGTTTATACTTATTTTGGGATTAAATTTATGCCTGTTTTTCCTGTCAGTGGAGAAGACGCATAGGTTTGTTTTTATTGGGTTTATGGTCATTTTGAGTTCCATTGCCCACTTCTCCAGTCCTCTCATTGATGTGTTCAGTATTTTTTCTGATTTTTCTATACTGCTACTTGTGTGCCATATGGCTATATCATCTGCATAACAGGCAACCTTTGTGTCTTCAGTGAGGTAAGGATGGATGTCGTTAATATATAGCAGGAAGAGTAAAGGACTGAGCACAGATCCCTGAGGTACACCAGCCCATGTTCTTCTGTCCTTGGAAAATGCTCCATTAACCCGAACCTTTATCCTTCTTCCCCTTAAGAAGTCTGCAATCCAGATTAAGGCTTTTCCTCGTACTCCGATGTTGTGCAGCCTTTCAAGTAATTTCTCCCTCCACACTCGATCAAAAGCTGAGGTCATATCCAGGAATACGGCCGTTGTCTTCTTTGTTGGTTTTTCCTGGAAAGAATCTATTATTGATTGGCAGAAGTAGAACAGTTGATCAGTTGTACAGTGGCTGGATCTATAGGCAGGATAGGTCAGACTGCTGAAAGACGTGAGCTTCTGGTGTATATATAATTTAATCTCTTGTCCTTCCTTATTATTTATGAAATACCTTTTAAGTAATAAATGATCTTCATAATTATCAACTTTCTCTTCTACCAATATATCTTATATTCCGGGTGGAGAGAAAAAAAAGTAATAAATTATTAAGTAAATGTTTAGATTGTCGAATGAAAATTTTACTTACAAAAAAAAAAAAAAGAAGAATGAAATATCAATTATTAGCAAATATGCTTATATATATTTTATTTAAACAAATTTAACTATATAATATGATATTTTTGGCAAATGAGTTTATAAAAAAACACATTTAACCAACCCAAAAAAAAAAAACCTATTTACAACAGAACAAAATAATAATTAAAAAGCTTTTTGTTTTTGGTCAAATTTGAAAAAATATTTATATATTATAAAAAATTAAATTGAATATAACATATATATACTTTTTCAAATATATTTAAAAACAAACTTATTCCTGGAGGTCTGATATTTTACCTTAGTATTGTCTCTTTGAGATATTATCTCTCTTTTCCCTTAGAATTTTTATAGATTTAAATCATTAATTGTATTATTTATTTTACTAATCCTTTTGACAACCATCATGATTGGGTGAAGTAGAATGCGTCTGCCTTTGTCATTAAGACTGGGAGCACTACTCAGTAGCAGGCCGACTTAGCTCCAAAAGAAATGGCCGCCTTTGACATGAGGAATAGACGCCATGTGATTCTTCCCCGGCAGACACCATCAAAAGTCTCAAGCTATACAAGCCTGATACCTTAGTGTGATTTGAGTGGAGATAAGAAAGAAGAAGACTAATATTTTTTTATTTGATATATAGGACGCTATATCCCAGCTTGGGATACTTGAACCTAAATACATTTTAGCAACCTATATACAATTCAATAAACAAAAATAAAAACAAAAACAAAACTGAAAGGTTGGTTTTCTCAAACAGAAAGTCTGAAATTTATTTACAAAAATTATTGAATTTTACATGAGTGTCTTTGTTATATACAAATTCGCACATTTCTTCGATGGGATAAAAATGATTACTTCTGTAGCTGCGAAAGATTGGACATTCTATCAATAAATGTATTGAGTTTTGGTTTTTCTTTTCACAGAAGCAGCTAGGATGATCCGTTGCCCCGATTTTCACCAGAAATTCTCCAAAATGACCATGATTTGTAATGAATTGTGCGTTGTAAAAATTTGGAAGAAAATAGTAAGGAATTCCAAATGGGAAAATTTTCCGGAATTTACTAATCGTGATTGTTTATAGAATATATGACAAATTTTCTTAGTTAAGGCTTTCTGTTGTTGTTGTATACTAAGATATCTTGTGCCAGGTGAGACGCCATGTCCGGAGAGACCTATGAACTCAATGCTGGCCACGGAGACGATGCAAATTATGGATCCTTTGGCTCACGGGCCGAAGAATCGGTCCCTATCATCGCAACCCAGGTGACCCTGACATCCTTATTAATATCTTATGGTTATTTTTTACAGCCTAAAATTATTGTAGATATCTATAGACAACTGTAGAAACATGCATATATGTCCGTGAAAGTGTCCTTAGGAGGACATAGCGCTTTAAATTGAAATAAACATATATATATTACATAAGAGAATATTTGTGATTCCCAGTAGAAAATAACTTCCTAAAGTTTCACGGCGATTGGATAATCTTGCCTTTTAAAAACATTCATCGTGTAAACAAACTACGTGTAAAATTATTAACCAATCAAATTCATTTATCGTCGCGACCAGTGCTGCACCAAGCGGTAAAAGGCTTGAACTTACGCTTTTTAGTTTCACATTTAAAAAAAAAAGCACATTAACCTTTTTAGTTTTTTGAATAGCCTATATCATAAAGAAAATCATCAGCTACCTACATGCGAAATTTCATAATGATTGATTCTGTAGATTTTGCGCAACGCGATAAAAAACATCGATTTTGAATTTAATTTATATATATATTTTTTTTTAATCCAATATATGCCTTTTTAATTAAAAAAATATATATGTTCAAATTTATAGCTTTGGCAAAAAATATGACGAAAGGTAAAAAACAAAACAATTTCACTTCTCATGTAACTAAGCTATTATTCTGATTTTGTGTTGTCAACATGCAACTTGTTTCTTATTTACATATGTTACATATTGTTGTTAACGTGCAACTTGATCCTAATTTACATATGTTACATATTTATCCCTTAGTTCCAATGTTCGTGACGTTATGTTCCAGAACGGGGATGAAGACTCCATGTTAGATGAAGGTCTAACTATGAAATTTGGAATCAAGGGAGACACCTATTTTAGGGACCAGAAAAGAAAAATAGGTAAGAAAAATTTATTTTAAAGTCCTTTTTCCCCATTTTGTGTAATGAAATTACAATTTTAGGTGGATTATATTTCTGATAAATTTTCTAATAGCCCTATTGTAATGAGAAATGTATGGGAATCTTATTCCTAATGTATTCTCAACCAAAAAAGTCAGTGGACGAGGGGGTAACACCCTCGATTCCCGACAGTCATGAATCGGGATCGAATCCCGCGTTAACCTTTGTTTTAATACGTAAATAACCTTTACATATTATTCATTGTTGCAAATATCATAAACTAGGTTGTTCTTGTTGAGCGGTACCTAATAAAGTGATTTTGGAACAATAAATTCACAACCATTCTAACAAGCCAAACTCTGCCAGTAGCTTCTTTACAGTAGTACTCAAGTAAAGAAAACCTATCAAAACACATTAATATTAATTAGTTATTCTGTGGAACGCCTCAACTCACGACAATAAGCCATTATGGCTTGGGGAACCATCGTCTATGATAGCAGATCATCTCTGATTCGTATTGAGATCACTATGACGGCTTAACGATATGTAAATGATGTACTGCGGCCGGTGACACTTTAGGGGGTACTAAATTCCATTTTCCAGCAGGATAACACCCGACCTTACACAGCATGCATCAGTCAACATGTCCTGTATGAAACCTTGGTGCTTCCATGGACACCAATCTCTTCTGATCTCTCACCTATAGAACACGTCTAGGGCCTAATTGGACGTCGTTTGCGTGCGCTGCCACAGCCGCGTTCAGAAGATGCGGCTGATGGTTGACAGTAAGCCATCCCTCAGGACACCATAGAGTCAGTACCAAGACATGTTGACATAGACCCATAACATATTGAATGGACAGCGTTGTCACTCAGTGTATATTTTGTTCTAATAAAGATCATTTATTGTTCGTTACTTATACTCTCTTTATGCAGATTTCACACAATGCTTTATCCACTAATTCTTAATTTTATAAATTTAGTGCCATATAATGTATAATGCGAAAGAAAAGGCTGTTTCAAAGTGAAACGGGGATTCATTAATAACCGCTGAAGACGTCACGATTATCAATACAAGCATGCAAATGTGCGTGCATTGTGTTGCCATGTTAATTATTTTTGGGGTGGTTGCTCCATATCTGTTTCTCTTGATCAATCAAATCAGCAACAGCAGTTGATTTGGTATTCTGTACCATCATACTACATCCTACATTGAATCTTCTTCTCAATTTACTGATCTTTGAGATGATTAATTATCTTATTTGAATAAACATCAATTTTTTATCGTCTTCAGACAGGTCTGCGTTATCTTATTTCCCTAACTTAAAATTCGGTATTTGGTCAATTTCAAATTCGTTTGTCGTACGGTGTTTATTATGAAACTTTAAAATGATATAAGTATAAAACACAATTTTACATATTAACCAAAATACTACCTTTATTAAAATTGTCCTCCTTGACTTTTGTTTTATCAATGATAGTAATATGATTGAAAAAACAAACAAACAAAAGCCTTTATTTAGGGCATTCCGCCCCACATAGGATTCGCCGTATTTACACATCAACAAGAGGAGAGGGAAGAGGAAACATTTACAACAAAATAAAGTTTGTCTCACATTCAGTTACCTATTTACAGATAGGTCATCCTCCAGTATCCTTTGCCCTGCATTCTTTCTCATACTCCCAGCTTCTGTGCAGAACTTAAAGTATCTAACAATCAGTAATTCATCATCCAGAGCTGAAGAGAGAAGTTGACATATGCGATGGTATCTAAATTGACCAAAGTTAGGGCTTGGGAAAATTTCAATACGTTTTTCTGCTAAGAGAGGGCATTGGAAGAAATAATGAACCAAATTATCATAGTAATATGATTGTTCTATTGTTACAATAAAATAAAGAGGTAAATAAAGCCTATATGAAGCAAAATCCATATGAAGTATATATATATAACTTACATAAAAAAAAGACGTTCAATCTCCGAGTAGAGATGCAAGTTATATAAATTCTGGAACTAATTTAATTGGAATTTAGTTAGAAATAGCTCTTTATTTTATATATTCGGTTATACAAATCCAATTGGGCATTGCGCTAGTCATTCGATTAGTTATTTATAAATATGACCCAATAAAAATAGGAGTTAAAAATAATTACAATGTCATCGAGTGAGAGCAAGTAAAAATAAAAGCGGTCAAATTTAAATAAAAGCGGTTTAAAAAGCTTGAATATGACTAAAATAAAATGAGGGTCTAGTCTGGTGTAGAAAATTTCATATAAAAATATTTTTTAAGAGAATAGATAAAAATAATTTAGTGAATATAATGCCTTTCTAATTCTCATATCATATTAATTCACTTTTCTTTTGTAGATTTTAAAGTATAGTCCCAATCATACTTTTTTTTATTATATAGTTTTTTTTTATCAAGGTAAAACTTTAATATGAGTTATAAGACTGCTATCTTATTGACCTGTTTGTTGAAGTATTTTATTATGAATCAAAATATTGAATTAGAGGGTTTAATAAATGGAATACATGATGAATAGATGGTTTGTAATTTCAGACTTTGTACTGGTGTACGAGGAGCGAACGCAAGGTTCACCTCCCATCACAAAATGGACCAAGAAGCATGAAACCTGGCGCAGCAAATTTCTAGGAAATCTCGTCAAGCTGGGACTTGACATGGAACAGGTAGGTACCATCCTGGATTCAGTCTCTCTTTACCTACGAATATACACACAATATGAAAACATAGTACGAATCTGAAATTATAACAGGATCAGGTGGATAAATTAAGAAAAAGGCATCGGGGGACTGTGGAAGGATGGTCTAAACCGTTGGTTTTCGACCACTACGACCCGGGTTCGATTCCCGCATTGGGCACTTTTTTTTATGATAAAAAAAATGCTCCAATTGCCCCCGATTCTTAAAAATGTTCACCCCCAACAGCGAGTGCAAGTAACCAAATGGGGCTCTGGCATATTCGTAAGTGCAAAGTCGAACTGCTTTTCACATGTGTAGACATTTAGTGCACTTACAGTAAAAGCAGTCTCCTACTTCTACTCACCATGATTATCATGGCCTGTACCACGTGTACTAGGGATAAGCAAAGAAAAAGGCATCTCCTAATCATGTAACTAAAAGTTGCTGATGGCTTGCGCCATCTGTCAGAAAAAATATAAACTAATCGTTGATATTTACTAGAATTAAAAACATAATATGTTCCACACACAATATGTTCCAAAATATAATATAAAGTAAAAATAAATATCGCTTATGTCTGAAGGAAAGTTAGCACCAAAGAGAAACTGTACTGGGATCAATGGATAAATCAGATAAAAGACATTTTCTGATCTTTTCACCTCTAAACGATTTGACTTCATAGCGAACAAAAGATAAACTTATTCAAATTGAAAAAAATACAACAAATGTTTTTTTTCTTATCCCTAGTACACGTGGTACAGGCCATGATAATCATGGTGGGTAGAAGTAGGTGACTGCTTTTACTGTAAGTGCACCACATGTATACACATGTGAAGAGCAGTTCGACTTTGCACTTACAAATGTGCCAGAGCCCCGTTTGGTTACTTGCACTCGCTGGTGGGGTTGGACTTTTGCAAGAATCGGGGGCCATTGAAGCATTTCTTTTTAAACAAAAAAAGGTTTTCAATGCGGGAATCGAACCCGGGTCGTAGTGGTCGAAAACCAAATAAATATAACAAATGTTATAACAGACACATATCGTGCTATCTTAATCATTTTCTTAAAATGCAGAAAGAGAGATGATATACAGCAAAACTACCTCCCTGTGAAGAATACCTAATTGTAGAGCCAAAGTATCCTTTAGTGAGAGGTGTCCTCTTACCATAAAGTTGCTAAATACAGTAGAACCTCCCTGTGAAGAATACCTAATTGTAGAGCCAAAGTATCCTTTAGGGAGAAGTGTCCTCTTACCAGAGAGTTGCTAAATACAGTAGAACCTCCCTATAAAGGACAATACCTAATTTCAGAGCCAAAGTGTCCTTTAGGGAGAGGTGTCCTCTTACCAGAGAGTTGCTAAATACAGTAGAACCTCCCTGTAAAAAAACACCTAATTGTAGAGCCAAAGTGTCCTTTAGGGAGAGTTGTCCTCTTACCAGAGAGTTGCTAAATACAGTAGAACCTCCCTGTAAAAGATAACACCTAGTTGCAGAGCCAAAGTGTCCTTTAGTGAGAGGTGTCCTCTTACCAGAGAGTTTCTAAATACAGTAGAACCTCCCTGTATAGATTAAGACCTCTTTTCAGAGTCAAAGTGTACTTTAGGGAGAAGTGCCCTCTTACCTGAGAGTTGTTAAATACAGTAGAACCTCCCTGTAAAGGATAACACCTAATTTCAGAGCCAAAGTGGCCTTTAGGGAGAGGTGTCTTCTTACCAGAGAGTTGCTAAATACAGTAGAACTACCTCCCTGTAAAGAATACCTAATTGCAGAGCCAAAGTATCCTTTAGGGAGAGGTGCCCTCTTACCATAAATTTGCTAAATACAGTAGAACCTCCCTGTAAAGGACAATACCTAATTACAGAGCCAAAGTGTCCTTTAGAGAGAGGTGTCCTCTTACCATAAAGTTGCTAAATACAGTAGAACTACCTCCCTGTAAAGGACAACACCTAATTGCAGAGCCAAAGTGTCCTTTAGGGAGAGGTGTCCTCTTACCATAAAGTTGCTAAATACAGTAGAACCTCCCTGTAAAGAACAACACCTAATTGCAGAGCCAAAGTGTCCTTTAGGGAGAGGTGTCCTCTTACCATAAAGTTGCTAAATACAGTAGAACCTACCTGTAAAGGACAATACCTAATTGCAGAGCCAAAGTGTCCTTTAGGGAGAGGTGTCCTCTTACCATAAAGTTGCTAAATACAGTAGAACCTCCCTGTAAAGGACAACACCTAATTGCAGAGCCAAAGTGTCCTTTAGGGAGAGGTGTCCTCTTACCATAAAGTTGCTAAATACAGTAGAACCTCCCTGTAAAGGACAATACCTAATTGCAGAGCCAAAGTGTCCTTTAGGGAGAGGTGTCCTCTTACCATAAAGTTGCTAAATACAGTAGAACTACCTCCCTGTAAAGGACAATACCTAATTTCAGAGCCAAAGTGTCCTTTAGGGAGAGGTGTCCTCTTACCATAAAGTTGCTAAATACAGTAGAACCTCCCTGTAAAGGACAACACCTAATTGCAGAGCCAAAGTGTCCTTTAGGGAGAGGTGTCCTCTTACCATAAAGTTGCTAAATACAGTAGAACCTCCCTGTAAAGGACAACACCTAATTGCAGAGCAAAAGTGTCCTTTAGGGAGAGGTGTTCTCTTACCATAAAGTTGCTAAATACAGTAGAACCTCCCTGTAAAGGATAACATCTAATTGCAGAGCCAAAGTGTCCTTTAGTGAGAGGTGTCCTCTTACCATAAAGTTGCTAAATACAGTAGAACTACCTCCCTGTAAAGGACAATACCTAATTGCAGAGCCAAAGTGTCCTTTAGGGAGAGGTGTCCTCTTACCATAAAGTTGCTAAATACAGTAGAACCTCCCCGTAAAGGATAACATCTAATTGCAGAGCCAAAGTGTCCTTTAGTGAGAGGTGTCCTCTTACTAGAGATTTTCTAAATACGTTAGAACCTCCCTGTAAAGGATAACATCTAATTGCAGAGCCAAAGTGTCCTTTAGTGAGAGGTGTCCTCTTACTAGAGATTTTCTAAATACGTTAGAATCTCTCTGTAAAGGATAACATCTAATTGCAGAGCCAAAGTGTCCTTTAGTGAGAGGTGTCCTCTTACTAGAGATTTTCTAAATACGTTAGAACCTCTCTGTAAAGGACAACACCTAATTGCAGAGCCAAAGTGTCCTTTAGTGAGAGGTGTCCTCTTACCAGAGAGTTGCTAAATACAGTAGAACTACCTCCCTGTAAAGAATACCTAATTGCAGAGCCAAAGTATCCTTTAGGGAGAGGTGTCCTCTTACCAGAGAGTTGCTAAATACAGTAGAACCTCCCTGTAAAGGATAACACCTAATTGCAGAGCCAAAGTGTCCTTTAGGGATAGGTGTCCTCTTACCAGAAAGTTGCTAAATACAGTAGAACCTCCCTGTAAAGGACAACACCTAATTGCAGAGCCAAAGTGTCCTTTAGGGAGAGGTGTCCTCTTACCATAAAGTTGCTAAATACAGTAGAACCTCCCTGTAAAGGATAACACCTAATTGCAGAGCCAAAGTGTCTTTTAGTGAGAGGTGTCCTCTTACTAGAGATTTTCTAAATACGTTAGAACCTCCCTGTAAAGGACAACACCTAATTGCAGAGCCAAAGTGTACTTTAGGGAGAGGTGTCCTCTTACTAGAGAGTTGCTAAATTGTAAAAATGGTAATTTTGCAAATGAAAAATGTTCTTTGTGGATAGGTGTCCTCTCATGGAGAGAGAGAGGCTTTACTGTATGAGAAATTAGATGATATTTAAAGGCAAAAGTGTTTAAAATCAGCAGTAGTGATAGAAAATCTCTGCCTACACTATATCACCAAAGTGTCTGGTAGATTTTACCGACTTGAGTCATGTGTAGTACTTGTATTTATCACACACCTAGTAGTTGTTGGTGACATGTAACCTATAGGTGTCCTCTAGCGGGGTGTCCGCTATAGGGAGGTTCTACTGTACTAGAATAAAATATTGAAAAGCATGTGTGCAGGAATTGATCGAAGGAACTGAGAAGACAACTCATTTCATCAAGCTTTCTGCACCGTGGAATGTTCTGGTGCATTTTGCCGAAGAACTCTGTATGAGAGCTCCTCTACAGGTACTGTAAACTTGTTGTGTGATAGTTCTGTTTGACACAGTTGATATCCAGGCACATCCAAATCCTACCACCAATTGGTCCGAGAAGATCCTGAGGACGTTACATATCAGAAACATCCTTCATGAGAATGTTCCCAACAAACCTCTGGACTATTACACCTGCGCTTTTAAGAAGTCAAAGGTGGATAAGTAAGTTTGCATGGTGTTGATAACAATGGATTCTCAAACTGCCATGATTGATATATACATAGGTCGCATGGTAGATTAAGTCTTTATCAAAAACGATTCGGAAAAGAGAGGATGTATATATATATACAGTTAAACCTGTCTATAGCGCCCCTTTTAAATAGCGCCTCCTTCTCTATAGCGCCCGATTTTAAATACGTAGCACGATGCGATTTACATTAAAAGTGACCTGTCTATAGCATCCCCTCTCTATAGCACCCTATTTTGGTGAGTCCCGAGAGGAAACGCTATAGACAGGTTTAACTATATATATATATTATATAATATTATATATATGAAAAAACAATAGAAAAAAATAAAAGATAAGTGGGTCAGGTGTTGATATTAAAAATAAAGAAGGCATCTCCTGACCACGAGCACATGTGCTTTTTAGATGGAAGAGCGCCATCTAGTGGAGCAAAAATAAACTAAACGTTTATTTAGCTTGCTCCGTGATATTTGGCCAACCCAATTTCTTGATAAATCAAGAAAAGCCATCCACGAACGCGTTTCGCGCTGTTGGCGCTCGTCAGCGTTGAGTAGGCTGTAACCACTGCAACCAAAAATATTTTTTGGTCCCAATGGCTTCCCGAGAAATCAAGAAATGGGTATTTTTCATGTGTAAAGCGTCTTTACGCAAATTTGGCCTTAAATACCCATTTCTTGATTTCTCGGGAAGCCATTGGGACCAAAAAATCTTTTTGGTTGCAGTGGTTACAGCCTACTCCACGCTGACGAGCGCCAACATCGCGAAACGCGTTCGTGGATGGCTTTTCTTGATTTATCAAGAAATTGGGTTGGCCAAATATCACGGAGCAAGCTAAATAAACGTTTAGTTTATTTTTGCTCCACTAGATGGCGCTCTGCCATCTAAAAAGAACATGTGCTCGTGGTCAGGAGATGCCTTCTTTATTTTTGATATATATATATTAAAAATAAAAAAGGCATATCCTGATCGTGCTCACATGAACATTTCTAGATGGCAAAGCGCCATATAGTGGAACAAAAATAAACTAAATTTTTATATAACTTGTTCCGTGATATTTGGCCAACCCAATTATTTGATAAATTAAGAAAAGTCAACCACATGGCCGGACTGTGAGATGCGACGTTGCTGGAAGAGATTCTTCAAGAGATACGATTGTACATTACTGTTGTGATGGGCGGACGAATTGGACGGATTTACCATCTTCTCTCGTACATCTACAATCCTCCTGCTTTGTTTCCTGCACCTTGTTATTTCTCAATAGAAAACGCATCGGACATTTTTGGTAAGCTTATCACTTCTTGATTGTAATGGCGAAGTTTATTCCTTTTAAATCAGAAGGAATCTGGTGCTATTACCTACGAGACGGATCTGGCCAAAATGCACAGTGTATAGCGTGCAAAAGGATTTTGAAATGCGTCGGTGGGTCTACAAAAGGGCTGCATGTACACCAATTACAATTACAAGTAATTTTAATCACAATTGCTATAATTATATATAGAATTACGAGTAATTATGTTTACATTCTAATGCAATTATTTTTTTTGCAAAGAAATGCATTGCAAAGTAATCGTAATTACAAGGTAATGTATTACTTTGAATGGATTACTGCCCAACACTGCATTAAGAGATGTGGTCTAAGAGTTCCAAGAACAGTAATTTTTTTCCAGATGTGTGTACAGTAATTGACAGATAATTTCAAACTGTAACCCAAAAGCAATGATTTAGTTCATAAGCAGGCGCAAAATATATGGCGTTCAGGTTGTTTTCATCGAAGTGCCACGTCATTGGCACTATATAAAAGAAAAAAATAAAAATATAACGAACGAAACGATATAGCTCTTGGCGTAGAAAGACGAAAATGTTTTTCAATCCCGGGATCCCGGGATTGAGAAAAAAGCAATCCCGAATCCCGGGATTGAAAATATGCACCGGGATTGGAAGCCCTATTTGGGATCCTATGTCAAAAATAAGGGAGGACATTTTGAATGATTGTATATATTTAAAATCTGTGTCCTATTGGCTAATAAGATATGTATTTATAATCCATTAGTTTTTGTTCTTAATCATTTAATTTATAAAATTGTTTGTAACAGAATTTATGGCTAGACTGTGTAGAACAAATAAATTTATTTTGAAATCAGGCTATCTCAAAAGTTTAAAGAGAAAGACGCCTGTCTTTGCAGAGATAAAAGCTTAATAATTTCGGATTAGTACTCCACATTGATTTGATTCAGATCATGGCTTTACGAAGTGTTGCTTCAAATTATGGCTATAAGGTCTAATTTCAAGATTGAACAGTAAAAAGTTGATATAGAAAGACGCCTGTCTTTTCACAGCTAAAACATTATATTTTCGGGTTAGTACTCCACATTGATTTGATTCAGATCATGGCTTTACGAAGTGTTGTTTCAAATTATGGCTATACGGTCTAATTTCAAGATTGAACAGTACAAAAGTTGAAAGAGAAAGACGCCTGTATTTGAACAGATAAAAGCTTAATAATTTCGGATTAGTACTCCACATTGATTTGAATCAGATCATGGCTTTACGAAGTGTTGCTTCGAATTATGGCTATAAGATCTAATTTCAAGATTGAACTTACCTATCTCTTCTTATCGACGGAATGCCACCAACCAGCTGATATATAAGACAGTATGGACGTGTGTTCTCTCAGGTTTCTCGGCAGCGACCGCCGAGACGAGTACTTCACTACCAACCAGAGGATCCGCGTGCTCTGGCAGATTCTGCAGACAACGGTGTACGGCAAGCGGCGTCGTGGCCAAATTGGTATCGACCGGATGCTCGAAGAGGGCGTCTTTGCTGCAGCCTTCCCTTTACACGACGTAGGTACCTTCCCTTTACACGACGTAGGTATCTTCCCTTTACACGACGTAGATATCTTCCCTTTACACGACGTAGGTATCTTCCCTTTACACGACGTAGGTATCTTGCCTTTACACGACGTAGGTACCTTCTTCTTTACATGACGTAGGTATCTTCCCTTTACACGACGTGGGTATCTTCCCTTTACACGGCGTAGGTATCTTCCCTTTACACGACGTAGGTATCTTCCCTTTACACGACGTAGGTATCTTCCCTTTACACGACGTAGGTATCTTCCCTTTACACGACGTGGGTATCTTCCCTTTACATGACGTAGGTATCTTCCCTTTACACGACGTAGGTATCTTCCCTTTACACGACATAGGTACCTTCTCCTTTACACGACGTGGGTATCTTCCCTTTACATGACGTAGGTATCTTCCCTTTACACGACGTAGGTATCTTCCCTTTACACGACATAGGTACCTTCCCTTTACATGACGTAGGTATCTTCCCTTTACACGACGTAGGTATCTTCCCTTTACACGACATAGGTATCTTCCCTTTACACGACGTAGGTATCTTCCCTTTACACGACGTAGGTACCTTCCCTTTACACGACGTAGGTACCTTCTCCTTTACATGACGTAGGTATCTTCCCTTTACACGACGTAGGTAACTTCCCTTTACACGACGTAGGTACCTTCTCCTTTACACGACGTAGGTACCTTCTCCTTTACACGACGTAGGTACCTTCTCCTTTACACGACGTAGGTACCTTCTCCTTTACACGACGTAGGTACCTTCTCCTTTACACGACGTAGGTACCTTCTCCTTTACACGACGTAGGTATCTTCCCTTTACACGACGTAGGTACCTTCCCTTTACACGACGTAGGTATCTTCCCTTTACATGACGTAGGTATCTTCCCTTTACACGACGTAGGTACCTTCCCTTTACACGACGTAGGTATCTTCCCTTTACATGACGTAGGTATCTTCCCTTTACACGACGTAGGTATCTTCCCTTTACATGACGTAGGTATCTTCCCTTTACACGACGTAGGTATCTTCCCTTTACATGACGTAGCTACCTTCTCTTTACACGACGTAGGTATCTTCCCTTTACACGACGTAGGTATCTTCTCCTTTACATGACGTAGGTACCTTCCCTTTACATGACGTAGGTATCTTCCCTTTACATGACGTAGGTATCTTCCCTTTACACGACCCAAGTTTCTTCCATTTTCCGTGAACATCCATCCTGGCAAGGCGTATATGTTTTTCTAGCGGTCTTTCTCTTGAATGATATTGGTACCCTCTATAGCCACCTACAATTCAATCGCTTTGGGGATTTAGAATTATTAGAGTAGCTAAATCCATTTGGATTACAACATCTGAATTAAGTTGATTTTCTAGCATATATTTCTAGCATGTAAAATTTCTGTTCTATTCCCCATCAACAACCAATTCTCATTCTTTATAAAAATTTTATTAATTATTAAAACTTCAAATATCAAAGACCTTTTGAAACAGACACCACCGAAAGTAGTTGAAAATTCGAAAAAAAAGGTTTAAAAAGAGGTTACAATTGTCATTTTGATAATGATCATCCAACTTCTAAAATTATATTTTCACCTACTAAAGTAGTCTGTTTAGGATAATATTGTAGCGTAGAATCAGTTATTTGTATATCTGGAGATGTGAAAGTATTTATTGATGACGTCACGGTGACTGGTCGACAATTATCAACAAACCTCAACAAAACTATCTACAGCTAGAGAATATCGAGCAAGCAAGCTAGGTAACTAAATGATGATTTAGAAAATATAAAATAATAAATCTGTTTCCAAATATTTACATTGAATAATAAAATTAAATAATAAATTATTTCTTCGCCACAATATTGTTTAAAAGATGTTCTTGTGTAAGATCCAAACTGTTCCCAATCACCTACTTACATCGAGGTATTGTACAGGGACCATACCAACTGCCTTCAAATCCAGTCACTCCCCAAAGCCTGAACTCTCGCCAGATCCTCTATCTCTACTGGGCTAAATGGAGCAAGTGGTACAAGTATCAGCCTCTGGACCACATCAGGGAGTACTTCGGGGAGAAAATTGCTATTTACTTCGCTTGGCTGGGTATGTCTTCTAATCTCAAACACAATCTATCACACAACTTTTATTCCAACATTCCTAATCCATATACACCCATACCTCGTTTTGCGTCGGGGTTACGTTCCAAAAAAACACGACGCAAAGTGAAAATATGTGGAGGCGCAATCAAAAACAAAGGTGTGGCCATATTTTAGGTAAAAAATTCAAAAAAAAAAATTAAAGACTCGAATCCAAAACAACGCAACTTCGAAAATCTAACGACGCACAGTGAAAATCAGTAAAAATTAAGCAGCGACGCAAATTCGAAAAAAACGCAAAACGAAACGACGCAAAGCAAGGTATTGGTGTACACTGTTACAAAGTTATCCCAAAAGTTCATAAACACATGAAAACAATTGAAATATTATTCGCCGTTATGTATAATATATTTGTATTATGTATAAAGTAATTGTATTATCAAAATTTTAAACTATTATAGACGCATACGATTCTTTTTTAAAATATACAATTTTACTGCTCTTACTGCAATGGAAAAATTAACAGGAGGGCCTGGCTCATCAGTGGTGAATCCTCCCAGCGGTTTCACCACATACCGCTCTTATATTGCATTTTTCGATCTTCCTTTCATAGTGATACTGATGCTGGGAGGGTTCACCACTGATTAGCCAGGCCATCCCATTAATTTTTACATTGCATTAAGGGCAGTAGTAATTGTCTATTTTTAAAAAGAATCATACGTATCTATAATAGTTTCGAATTTTGATAACAGATGGCGTGCTAATGTATCATTATTCCTAATCCATATAAAATGTTACAAGGTTGTCCCAAAAAGTTCATAAACACTTGCAAACAATTGAAATACCAATATTATTCGCCGTAATATTATTCGCCGTTATGTATAATGTCTTTGTATTATGTATAAAGTAATTGCATTATGTTATGATGCATTAGCGCGCCATCTGTTATCAAAATTAGAAACTATTATAGACACGTAAAATTCTTTTAAAATTTTAGCAATATCTACTGCCCTTACTGCAATGGAAAAATTAATAGGAGAGCCTGGCTCGCTGAGAGGGTTCACCATTAATGAGCCAGGCCTTCCCATTAATTTTTCCATTGCAGTAAGGACAGTAGAAATTGTTAAAAAATTTTAAAAAATCATACGCGTCTATAATAGTTTCGTATTTTGATAACAGATGACGCGCTAATACATCATAATGTATAAAGTAATTGTATTTTGTATTATTATGTATTCGCTGTAATAATATTATTCGCCAAATAATAAGAAAAAGACTAAATTTTGGGACATCTTAAATACCAGAATTTTGCTATAAGGGCTCAATTCTATTTCAATCAAACTTTTACAACAATCTAATTAATTATCCTTTCCGGGCGAGATTCCATCATTAAAATCCTAAATAATAGTTTACATAATAGCGAAACTTTATTTTAATTATATTTATTTATTTCCTTCAGGTTTACGCTCAAGGACAAAACTTAAGGAAGTTGTACCTTTTAGCATGTATATCGGGATTTAGACAATAACTCTGAAAGATACACTCATGAACAAAACTTAAGGAAGTTGTACCTTAGTATGTATATCGGGATTCAAGACAATAACTCTGAAAGATACACTCATGCACAAAACTTAAGGAAGTTGTATCTTTTAGCATGTATATCGGGATTCAAGACAATAACTCTGAAAGATACCCTCATGGACATAACTTAAGGAAGTTGTACCTTTTAGCATGTATATCGGGATTCAGACAATAACTCTGAAAGATACACTCATGGACAAAACTTAAGGAAGTTGTACCTTTTAGCATGTATATCGGGATTCAGACAATAACTCTGAAAGATACACTCATGGACAAAACTTAAGGAAGTTGTACCTTTTAGCATGTATATCGGGATTCAGACAATAACTCTGAAAGATACACTCATGAACAAAACTTAAGGAAGTTGTACCTTTTAGCATGTATATCGGGATTCAGACAATAACTCTGAAAGATACACTCATGAACAAAACTTAAGGAAGTTGTACTTTTTAGCATGTATATTGGAATTCAGACAATAACTCTGAAAGATACACTCATGGGCAAAACTTAAGGAAGTTGTACCTTTTAGCATGTATATCGGTATTCAGACAATAACTCTGAAAGATACACTCATGGATGGAACTTAAGGAAGTTGTACCTTTTAGCATGTATATTGGAATTCAGACAATAACTCTGACAGATACACTCATGGACAAAACTTAAAGAAGCTGTACCTTTTAACATGTATATCGGGATTCAGACAATAACTCTGAAAGATATTACAGTGACCTTTATTAAAGACATACGAGATAACCAAGTGTGAACAAAATTATGCCTCTGTCTCCTTAAAAGAAAAACACAAAAACAGACGACCGGCGAAAACAAAGACTTTACACTACCTTAAGTATTGTCCATGAGTATACATGTGTTTGTATTCAAACATGTTCTATACATGTCCTTCACATACATTAATTCTTGTCCCAATCGGACAACTCCTTGGTGCGTCGATTATTTTGTTATTTTTTATTTTATTTCGACTTTGAGCGCTTTGTTCCCCAAGGGACACTCGCACTACAAAAGTAAACTAAACATTGAAAAAAGAAACGAATAAAGATATTCGAAATATGTACAAGAATTAGTATGCAAGTTTTAGTTAGATGAAAAGAGAAAACATATCAACACAATTGAAATATGTATAAAGGGTCGGTATGCAAATTTAGTTAAATTAAATCAAATTTTGAAGTATTGTGTGTATTAATAATTATTACTATATATGTTATTCTTCATAATACAATATAATGCGGCTTATGATTGTAGAACGACATTTGAAAATTATCCGCATGCGTTTCTTTTGAACGAAAAAATTGAAATTCAATTTAAGGAGAAATAACGATTATTTCTAACCTTAGGGATAAAGTATGAAAGGATGAATTGTGAAGAGTAATGATGAACGGAAAAATAAAGTGTCCAGGGATGGAAATCAAACCCACAGTGTTCCGCTTACCGGGCAGATGCCACGAACGGAAAAATATGTCCAGGGTAGCCTAGTGGACATGGCATCTGCCCGGTAAGCGGAACACTGTTGGTTCGATTCCCATCCCTGGACACTTTATTTTTCCGTCTATCATTATTCTTCACAATTTATTTTTTCATACTTCATCCCTAAGGTTGGAAATCATCGTTATTTCTCCTTAAAATAGATTTCGATTTTTCGCTCAAGGTAACGCATGCGGATAATTTTCAAATGTTCTACAATATATTATTTTTGTTATAGAGTGTATATTTCAACGCAGTGCTTTACACAGTTCAGCCAGATTGTGTTTCTGAAGAAATGTGTTATTTCAGGTTTCTACACAGGATGGTTACTCCCAGCGGCATTGGTTGGACTCCTGGTGTTTGTATACGGATTGCTGACGTTGGAAGGAGATACCCCGACGTAAGTCCATCTGAATCATCTGTAATATGATCAAACAGACAAATCTTTTACTAGTTTAGTATATCGCAAAGATAGAGGCTGCCTGGCCGGAATTCATAGTTATTCAAATTAAAGATACTTCGGCCAGTAAATCTTTTTGTCTCGACGTTTCGACAAAAATCTTTTGTCCTCGTCAGAAGCGAACAAAAATCAAAACATTTGGCAAAGAGAATAATTTTTAACACTTTGCCAAATATTTTGATTTTTGTTCGCTCCTGACGAGGACAAAAGATTTTTGTCGAAACATCAAGACAATAAAAAAAGATTTACTGGCCGAAGTATCTTTAATTTGGAGAACTAGTTTAGTTTAGTTAGATTTATAAATAACACTACAGCCTGAGGAGAGTATGAAATCATGAACTTCGTGTAACCTATGCACAAGGGGATAAGACACAACATAACTAAAAGACAATTTGATGAGGGAAGAGTGTCTTTTTTCTATCACGACAATACAAGTTTTCGGTCGTAACAGCCCTTTAACAGGTATAACTATATAGCAAATAAAAACATTATGACGCGAATGTTTCTTTTCACAAATAAATCAAATATCTACTGTTCTTACTGCACTTAAAAAATATATTGGGAGGGCTTGGTTCATCAGTGGTGAACCCTCCCAGCGGTTTCGCCCATTTAATCTACCAGACCGCTTCTCAGAGCTCTAATACTGTATTGGATCATTCTGCTTATATATGCTACACTGAAGGGTGGAATCTTAGAAATGGTATTTAAGTAAACTATGGACATAAGCTTTTAGGACAGTAGAATTACATTTGAATATTTGCATCGAGCAATGCTCTTCAGCAAACTATAAAGACAAGGCCAGTTAGGCATAAATTAACACAAAGCAATAACGCGCCATCTATACATATAAAATAAAAGGATTTAAAAGCGCGAATGTTTCTTTTATACATAATACAAACTTCTACTGTCCTTACTGCGATGAAAAAAAAATATATTGGGAGGGCTTGGCTCATCAGTGGTGAACCCTCCCAGCGGTTTCGCCAATTTAATCCACCAGACCGCTTCTCAGAGCTCTAATACTGTATTGGATCATTCTGCTTTTATATGCTACACTGAAGGATGGAATCTTAGAAATGGTTTTCAAGTAAACTATGGACATAAGCTTATAGGACAGTAGCATTATATTTAAATATTTGCATCGAGCAATGCTCTTCAGCAAACTATAAAGACAAGGCCAGTTAGGTATAAATTAATATAAAGCAATAACGTACCATCTATATATAACAAATGAAAACATTAAGAAGCGAATTTTTATTTTCAGAAATAAATTAAACTTCTACTGTCCTTATTGAGATTATACTGAATTTTTGTTTTTCCGTAGTTACACCTGTCGAAGAGATGTTACCCTCGAAGGGTCGTAATAGAAAGTAACTCTTCCCTCAGTGAATTGTCTTATTTATAATATTAACAAGCGCTAATTAGAGGTATAGTTACCCGGAACTGCCATGGGATATTTAAATGAATCTGCAAAGTTCCAAGCGGAATGACTATAAGTTTATTTGGCAAAATTTGCTCAGGTTTGTGTTTTTTTAATAGTTTTACTATCTCTAGCATTTTTCTCGTTAAAAATCTCAGGAAATTTAGCCCTTCTACAGGAGTATTTTTTAAATAATAACGGGCGTTGTAGAAAGGTGAGAAAATCTCGAAAGATAACACATTCTTGGGTGCTTTTTTTTATATTATATAGCGCAAAGGATCCTAATTTTCTAGTATTAGAGGTTTAGCTAGGAACTCGTCCAAATCAATAAAAACTAAAATATCACTGAGCTATGGGACATTTATTTAGATGAAACTGTCAGGGATTTAAACAGAAAGAAATAGCACGGGCTGAGTCAACTGAATTTTCCCTCCTTTAGCCAAATGAAACTGTCACATGTTGGGTGAAAGGAAATTTGTCATAAGGTCGGGTATCCAGAACTAAAACAGGTTTAGTTTGACAGAAATATCATAACCTCAGTAACACATAACGTTTACAGGTTATTTTTACATATTGTCTCAGATATTTTTGTACTTTATCAAATCTACACAGGTTTACATACCTTGTATCCTATATTACTCGTACTTTATTTCGACTTAGAGCGCTATGTCCCCCTAGGGAAACTTGCACTTTAAAGATAAACAAAAATTTTGAAAGAAAAGAAAGAAAGATATTTTAAATATGTACAGAATTAGTATGAAAGTTAGTTAGATGAAAAGATAAAAAACATCGACACAATTTATATATGTACAAAGGGTTGGTATGCAAATTTAGTTAAATAAAATCAAATTGTAAGGTATTGTGTGTTTTCTAGAAAAGCAATTTACAGATTAAAAAAAAGTTCTAAGGACTATTTTAGAATGAAAATATGCTAGATATTAGAGAATTTTCCAATTAAGACAATACTAAAAAGATTTAATTTATAAATAAAAGCGTTCCAATGGAATTTAGTAGTTTTTTTATAATGTTGAATCTCATGCTGTGCGGTTTGGCTTCCAGAAAGGAGATTTGTCAAGAAGGCCGTCACTATCGCATGTGTCCCGTATGTGAGGAGGAGTACAACTGTACCTACTGGAAACTCTCAGATACCTGTGTCTTCAGTCGACTTTCTTACCTCTGTGACCAGCCGGGAACAGTATTCTTCTCCATCTTTGTTTCCTTCTGGGGTCAGTACATTACATCTTCCTTTATACAAGTTCACAATTCGAACAAATAATCCCTTGTAACAATACTACAGGGTTGTCCTAAAAGTTCATAAACACCTGCAAAAAATGAATTCAGATATACAGTAGAACCTCCCTATAAAGGATACCTAATTGCAGAGCCATATTGTCCTTTAGAGAGAAGTGTCCTCTTATCGGGGAGTTGCTAATTACAGTTGAACCTCCCTATAAAGGACACCTAATTGCAGAGCCAAAGTGTCCTTTAGAGAGAAGTGTCTTCTTACCGGGGAGTTGCTAATTACAGTAGAACCTCCCTGTAAAGGACACCTAATTGCAGAGCCAAAGTGTTCTTTAGGGAGAGGTGTCCTCTTATCGGGGAGTTGCTAAATACAGTAGAACTACCTCCCTGTAAAGAACAACACCTAATTGCAGAACCAAAGTGTTATTTAGGGAGAGGTGTCCTCTTATCGGGGAGTTGCTAATTACAGTTGAACCTCCCTATAAAGGACACCTAATTGCAGAGCCAAAGTGTCCTTTAGATAGAAGTGTCCTCTTACCAGAGAGTTGCTAATTACAGTAGAACCTCCCTGTAAAGGACATCTAAATGCAGAGCCAAAGTGTCCTTTAGGGAAAGGTGTCATCTTATCGGGGAGTTGCTAATTGCAGTAGAACCTTCCTGCAAAGGACAATACCTAATTGCAGAACTAAAGTGTCCTTTAGGGAAAAGTGTCCTCTTACCGGAGATTTGCTAAATAGTAAAAAAGGTAATTTTGCAAATGAAAACTGTCCATTGTAGAGAGGTGTCCTCTAATGGAGGTTCTACTGTATATGAAAGGTTGATGTATCTTTGATGTAAAATGAGAGAGTACAGCTATCAGATCAATTTATTGTTAGAGAAGGAGCTGGGTTGGCGACGAGGAGAGAAGACCCTAAAGCTGCCACTCTCCTGACAGTACACAGAGAGATAAGACCGGCTGGTACAGAGATTGTCACTCGGGAGCCTTAAACTCCTTGTAAATGTGCGAATCCTCAGTTTTGATGGTACAGCAATCCCTCTCGCAGGGTTCCCATAAACATTCTGGAACACATTTCACGATTATTTCATGGGAAAGGTGTCCGCTAAAGGGAGAGGTTCTACTGTATATATTATATGGATATATATTTAGAATTTTTTGCAGGTGTTTACCAACTTTTGGGACAACCTTATAAGATGGAAATATCAAGACTCCAATGATAAGTTTCTTTTAAAACTTTCTTATTCACAAATCCTTCTACATTTCTGGTATGGAAGCTCTTTGTATCGTGTTTTTTTCCTATAGAAGAGCTTCCATGCTCGAAGGCTAGTGAGATTTGTGAATTAAGAAGTTCAACAAACCTACCCCTGGATATTTCTACCTTTATATAAATGTGGGGGTTGATATTTATGTGGTCAAGGAAGTCTATAAACAGAAGCTTTAATCTCTAATCGACCGTTGGTTTAACATGTTCCTGTGACATTGTGTCCAACAGCGGTGACATTTCTGGAACATTGGAAGAAAAAATCTGCAAGTCTAGCTCATCACTGGGACTGTTTGGATTATGAAGAAGATGTAAGCATTTATCTTATATATATATATATATGTGTGTGAAAAATAATACAAAGGTAAAATTGTGTACTGG
>CP092874.1:89507017-89555632 GCA_030710605.1 Cordylochernes scorpioides | reverse complement strand
AATCAAGTAAATAAATTAAGAAAAAAAGGCATCTCCAGATCTTGAAACTAAACGTTGCTATGATGCATCAGCGCCCCATTTGTTATGAATATTTGAAACTATTATAGACGCGTATAATTCTTTTGAAAATTAAACTATTTCTACTGTCCTTACTGCAATGGATATTAAAATGAAACCATTGATGGAGCCAGGCCCTCCCTTTAATTTTTCCATTGCAGTAAGGACAGTAGAAATTGTTTATTTTTCAAAAGAATCATACGTGTCTATAATAGTTTCGAATTTTCATAAACGTTGCTATAAACAAGAAACGGTATTTGGCCAATTCTGGAATAATTAAATATCAACGGTTAGTTGTTATTTATTCCGATAGATGGCGCAAGCCATCAGCAACTTTTAGTTGTACGATCAGGGGATGCCTTTTTTATATTTATATTCCAGTATTATGTTTATATATATATCAAAAAATTGCAACCTACAATATTTTATCTTTGCAAAATGCACAGTCTCATCAGGGATAATAAATAGTGTTTTCTTTTTCAACAATTATTTAAATTAATCACAGTTTTTTTTTTATTTCAACACGCAAAACGCGATATCCCGGCCAGGGATAATTAGGTCGATTTACATTTTCAAACAGAAGTTGCTCTAAACATATTATACAAAAATATATATATTTTTAAGAGAAACAATAAGATATATTAGAAACATGATCCTTTCAGGTTAGAAAGATAATCATAAATATATTTACAAAAATGGTTAAATTTGTGACAATTCTCTCTGATATTTACAAATTCATATAGATCTACAACAATGTTTATTGTCTGTTGTCTAGCGCTAAAGAAAAGTGGACATTCCAGCAGTTATATAATATGAAAAATGTATATTTTTAATAATATCATCAAATATTATCTCTACATACCTTTTTACTGCAATGATATATGTTATTGAATTAGAGGGCTTGGCTCATCAGTAGTGAACCTTCACAGCAGTTTCACTAAATTAATCTCTAGACCGCTCTACTATTGTATTAAATTTATGAAAAATGTATAATTGAAAATAAAAGAACTTACATGGATTGCCACACAAGAAATGACCAAATATCCATATTAGTCGATAAGTAGCCCCAAAGAGCCAAACTGGCCAAAATAGATAACACGAAGAGACGTTGCGGATAATAAATTCACTGCACGACTCCCAAAGGGACTCATCTTCTCTACAACTGGATCGTCTTATGGCTGATGTTTCTTCTGAAGAATTTGGGGCAGTAGATTTCTCTATTTCGAACTGTACTTTATTACGATGGTCCAATGGGTTTTACTTTAGAATTCCATTTCGAACGATTATTTTTAAAGCGTGATTCTAACCAAGGATAACTAAATTCGATGCTTTCCATATGAATATGATCCATTTTCTTTTGATGGTCCAGAAATCTACAGGGGATGTATTATCAATTAGAGTAATGATAAGAATGTAACTGTACGAGTTAATCCACAGATAAACGAAGCAAAGAGAAGTTCTGTAATGAGAACAGTAACAACCACAAAAAATGATTCCTTTTTTTAATTTCTTAAATCCACCAGCAATGCCGGAAGATGCAGAACAAATGGATAATGAGACAAGAATATCTCTGTCTCTCTCTCTGACATGCAGCCTCTTCAGGAATCTCAGGAGATCCTCATAGGGCGCGTGGAGGGAATTTTTGAACAAATGAACGCTGATTCTTTCCTATCTCCCCTCTATGAGGAGATTTGTGGGTTTGAAGTAGTGCACGCGGTCCTATACCGCCATGCGAGGGAGGTACTCCCCGAGACACTCTCGACAGAAAACAAGACAATTCTGTGTGAGTTCCTCGACATGGCAATTGAACATGTTGGAGACAAAGACCCATTTATAACCAAGGGGCCTATCCGAATTCAGGGTGTCTTGTAGCCCTTGATTTAAACCAATGAAGCCTGTTTAGATTTCATTATGTATATTCATCCTTATTTTCATATTTACTTATTGTTATTATTTAGTTTTCATTTTTCACCATAATATTTTATAAACGATGTAATAAAATAGTTTCATTCTCAATCTCTCTCAGACACTGTTGTCTCTCCTTCTAAGAGGGAAGACGAGTACCTGTCATCTGAGCAGAGGTCCTCGACATGGCAATAGTCGGGGAGGTCTGTCCAGGACGTGACATCATACCAGACGACCCTTAGTGGGATTCCTCTGATGAAAATAATATTTGATTTTACTTTTTTTTCTCCTATTAACCCTATATAATCTTATATGTAGGATTAACAATAGTATATTCAATCTCAATCTCTCTCTCTCTCTGTGAAGTAGATTTCTTTATGTTTAAAAGTAATAAACACAAAATATCTATCTCAAAACTATAACTGACTGAGTTGAGAGTAATTTTTAAAAATTCTAGAGGAGTGGAATTATCTCTATGAAGGAAATGTCTTCACATATTTAAAAAAAACTATGACTTACTGATCAATTATTGATTTTTTTTAAGAGACAGAAAAAGGAATTTTGTTTACATTTAGTTATCTCGTGTGTCTTCAATAAAGGTCACTAATATCTTTCAGAGTTATTGTCTGAATCCATATATACATTCTAAAAGGTATAACTACCTTAAGATTTGTCAATGAGTGTATCTTTCAGAGTTATTGTCTGAATCCCGATATACATGCTGAAAGGTACAACTTCCTTAAGTTTTGTCCATGAAAGTATCTTTCAGAGTTATTGTCTGAATCCCGATATACATGCTAAAAGGTACAACTTCCTTAAGTTTTGTCCATGAGTGTATCTTTCAGAGTTATTGTCTGAATCCCGATATACATGGTAAAATGTACAACTTCCTTAAGTTTTGTCCATGAGTGTATCTTTCAAAGTTATTGTCTGAATCCCGATATACATGCTGAAAGGCACCTTAAGTTTTGTCCATGAGTGTATTACAATCAGAGTTGTGTGTACCCAGGAACGACCAAGACCCCAGTTCGCGGCCAGGGCCCCGTACGTCGGCCGTAACCCCATCACGGGAATGAAGGAGCCGGTGTTTCCGCAGAGCAACGTCGACGGAGGATGGCCGCGGGATTGGGCGTTGTCATTGTCATGGTAGGTAACCAACCTAACGAGATGATATTATTCACTCATAGACAGCACAACATAAACACACACAATACATGTATATATTTTGAAAATAGAGCAATCCATAAATAAATCTTTAAATAAAATGGCATATATTGGATAAAAATATCATTTATTTTACCAATATTTCAGTTGGCTGAACGCCAACCTTTATCAAGATGATAACCAACCTTTATAAAGGTTTGCGTTCAGCCAACTGAAATATTTGTAAAATAAATCATATTTTGATCCAATATATGTCTTTTTATTTAAACATGTATACTTAATCAGTTAGCATCTTAACAGCATTTATATGTCTTTATGTACTCCTGTAGAAGGGCATAGATGCCAGAAAGCTTGAGGTTACGTTCAATAAAGATAAAAGAAACTCATCTCCAGAGACCTGTGGAATTTGTTTGACTCATGGACAAAACTTAAGGAAGTTGTACCTTTTAGCATGTATACCGGGATTCAGACAATAACTCTGAAAGATACACTCATGGACAAAACTTAAGGAAGCTGTACCTTTTAGCATGTATATCGGGATTCAGACAATAACTCTGAAAGATACACTCATGGATAAAACTTAAGGAAGCTGTACCTTTTAGCATGTATATCGGGATTCAGACAATAACTCTGAAAGATACACTCATGGACAAAACTTAAGGAAGCTGTACCTTTTAGCATGTATATCGGGATTCAGACAATAACTCTGAAAGATACACTCATGGACAAAACTTAAGGAAGCTGTACCTTTTAGCATGTATATCGGGATTCAGACAATAACTCTGAAAGATACACTCATGGATAAAACTTAAGAAAGTTGTACCTTTTAGCATGTATACCGGGATTCAGACAATAATTCTGAAAGATACACTCATGGACAAAACTTAAGGAAGTTGTACCTTTTAGCATGTATACCGGGATTCAGACAATAACTCTGAAAGATACACTCATGGACAAAACTTAAGGAAGTTGTGCCTTTTGACATGTATATCGGGATTCAGACAATAACTCTGAAAGATACACTCATGGACAAAACTTAAGGAAGTTGTGCCTTTCAACATGTATATCGGGATTCATACAATAACTCTGAAAGATACACTCATGGACAAAACTTAAGGAAGTTGTGCCTTTTAACATGTATATCGGGATTCATACAATAACTCTGAAAGAAACTCCGCCTTTGCCGGTCCCAAGCCCGGATGAAAAAGGAGGAGGGGAGCAGTAACAAACTCACTAAAAAAACCTGGGCTCAGCTGGCCCGGCTGATAGTACCCTGTAAGGGCTCCTAATCCAGTGATACAGGATGAGCAGCGTTTGTACTCCATGTTAGGAGCGGCTGCACATGGTGTCTGTTCCTCGTGTCAGAGGCGGCCATTTCTTTTGGAGCTAAGTCGGCCTGCCACTGAGTAGTGCTCCCAGTCTTAATGACAAAGGCAGACGCATTATACTTCACCCAGTCATGATGGTTTCAAGCTTTACAAGCTTGATACCCTAATATGATTGAGTGGAGATAAGAAAGAAGAAGAGAAGACTCTGAAAGACACACTCATGGACAACACTTAAGGAAGTTGTACCTTTTAACATGTATATCGGGATTCAGACAATAAATCTGAAAGAAACACTCATGGACAAAACTTAAAGAAGTTGTGCCTTTTAACATGTATATCGGGATTCAGACAATAACTCTCAACGATACACTCATGGACAAAACTTAAGGAAGTTGTGCCTTTTAACATGTATATCGGGATTCATACAATGACTCTGAACGATACACTCATGGACAAAACTTAAGGAAGTTGTGCCTTTTAACATGTATATCGGGATTCAGACAATGACTCTGAACGATACACTCATGGACAAAACTTAAGGAAGTTGTGCCTTTTAACATGCATATCGGGATTCAGACAATAACTCCGAAAGATACACTCATGGACAAAACTTAAGAAAGTTGTGCCTTTTAACATCAGGATTCAGACAATAACTCTGAAAGATATTTGATATATAGTGACCTTTATTGAAGACTAGCCGAATGACCCGGGCAACGACCGGGTTTTACCCGCCTAAATGTTTTTATTCAAATACTATCAGTTACAATTATAAATTAATGCCGTGGATGTCACTCTTGTGAAACGTCCTGCTCCAAATTTTGTGTGCTTTTAAAATAAAAAAATATATATATATTAATAAAATTTTAACAAAGATATGTGAAAATTCTATCATTTTGATTTTTATATGAATATATTTTAAATTTGATTTATACATAAAATGATGATAGCAAATGATTTCTTGCCCCTACGCCGTCATTACATCACTTTTGTGGAACGTCCCGCTCCACCAATCCTCGTCGCCCCACGTGGTCCATCCTTCCCCAACCTTACTTCTCGCAATATCCGCAGTGAGGCGATGGTTGCGAGTGAAATAGAGAAAATTTGTCCATAATTTGTTAATAACTCTAAGGATATTCGAGAAGCCTGAAATTTTGCCTATAAGTTTTTTTCAGATTCAACTTTATATACTGTTAAAATTTTAGCCAGAATAGTTACGTATTATGGAATGTGTATAGACGACAAACAAACACACATACATACATACATTACATTACATCACATACATACATACATTACATTACATACATACATAAATTACATTACATTAAATTACAATTACAATTACATTACATTACATACACTGACTTTTATATATATAGGGATATATGTCATAATACCACTGTAACTTGTGTTTGTGACAGATGGTGGTGATGGGGATTTTCTTGGTAGCCGTTGTGGTGTACCGCATGCTGGTGTCCATCCCATTGGTGCAGGTTGGAGGAGGGGCCGCGCCCCTTGTTGCATCGTTCTCTGGAGCCCTCATCAACCTTCTCATTATAACCTTCATGGGTCCTGTGTACGAGCGGCTGGCGCTTCGTCTCACCGAATGGGGTGAGTGGACTCGCCAGACTTTTCTCCCTCCCTATACACAGATATACAACACACACACACACACAAAAGCTTTATTAAGACCACAGGTCTTATACAGATTCAACATAGGAAGAAATATTAGATGGAGCTCCTATACTCCAGGCAGAGCAGCACCTAACAACAGCCTCCTGGTCCGACGCATGTCCAATGGCAACACGTTCCTTCGTGCAAACGTCATGGTTAGCGAGTCACTGAACAGACTAGTGTGGCAATTAAACAACTTTCTTGACATCTCGTCAATCTTTACACTTCAAAGGGAGTTATAAGGTAATAATAATGGTAGGAATGAAGAGAGATATATACAATCGACGTAGCCCTCTCCGAGGGCACGTCCGGATCAGGAGCTTAAAGCCGCCTTGAATCTAGACAGATCCCTGCCATTTGGGGAGTTCATGTTCGGAACATGTTTGATGATAATTTCGAAGATTTGTCGAGAAGAATCTTGTCTTCAGGCGTGAGTATCCCGAGGCTAGTGTGGAATCAGCCGCGTTCTAGTCTTCACTTTCCTCATCCAAATGGACCACGACATTCGGCGATTCTATTAATCTCCTCCGGAACGGTGACTGCGACTTGTAGAATTTATATAAACTGAAAAAGAATACCTTTATCAAACCTATACACAGATATACAAGGTAACATCAAAAGGCTCCCACAATGAGAGAGGCTATAACTTTTGTAACATGCTTTATATTTATTTATGTACAATATTTGATTATTCTTTGATTTTTATTCATAATTAGGCAATCAGCACCATTGTACTTTTTCTTACATTAATTTTACATAAGATATATATATATATTGAAAATAGAGCAATCAATAAATAAATCTTTAATTAAAAGGCATATATGGGATCAAAATATCATTTATTTTACCAATATTTCAGTTGGTTGAACACCAACCTTTATCAATCTTTGTCAAGTCATTACATTTTGTATAAACATTTATACAAAAATATATATATATTATATATTTTAAAAAAATAAGATTTCTGTTGTTTTGGATCATCTGGTTGATTATGCTATGGTGGTGCAGTCGTGGTTAAAATCTTGAAATTATGATAATAAAAATAGTCTTGATCAGATATTGCTTTAATTGAGCTTTAGGAATATATAAAAACATAATTTGATAAAAGTAATGCCTGGCTTAAGGCGTAAGAATAAAAAAACGAAAAGCTTATTTACATAATGTACAAATGTTTTGGGTCGGCCAATCGGGGAAGAACAACAATCAGTTTATATAGTAGAAGCGTGACCTCTGGCGGTCGATTAAAACAGAGTATTTATACCTATGAAATTATAATTTTAAATAAAATAACACTTTTAAATAATACCTTTATATAACATATATATAATGTAATACCTTGATAAAGGTTGGCGTTCAGCCAACTGAAATATTAGTAAAATAAATGATATTTTGATCCAATATATGTTTTTTTAATTAAATACATATATTTTGTTTATATATTAGGGTTAACCTTATTGTAATTAAATTAAATATTAAAACACAAAGTATTGTGATTATTCCTTATTTCTAAATAGGAAACGTTACAACTTTATACAAAATGCAAAATACAAACTTTATAGTTTTACATATAAGATCCATTTTTTCATTACAATACACCTTTGCCATCTTTCAACTTTGGAAACACTTGGGAAATTTGCCTTTCTGTAATTCTTCACAAAAGGTTCAGTGATTTCTCTTTAATGGATTGTATCGTGTCAAAACGTTGACCTTTAAGTGACATCATTAATTTTGGGTAAAGAAAATGCCATTATGTGCTATATCAGGAGAATAGGTGGGATATGGAAGAAGAGGGATGTTATTTTTGTTGTTGAATCATGGCATTAAACATCTCTGAGCTTCCAATTATCATTATGATTGTTTACCCATAAGGAGGAGGGGGAGCAGTAACAAGCTCACTAAAAAACCTGGGCCCAATTGGCTCGGCTGATAGTACCCTGTAAGGGCTCCTAATCCAAGGATACAGGATGAGCAGCGTTTGTACTCCATGTTAGGAGCGGCTGTACATGGCGTCTGTTCCTCATGTCAGAGGCGTCCATTTCTTTTGGAGCTAAGTCGACCTGCCACTGAGTAGTGTTCCCAGTCTTAATGACAAAGGCAGACACTTTCTACTTCACCCAATCATGATGGCTGTCAACAGACACCATCAACAAGCTCTACAAACTTGACACCCTAATATGATTGAGTGGAGATAAGAAAGAAGAAGAATACAAAAGATACCTGATAATTGGATAACCTGTCCTAGCAGAAATTTAGATCCTAGCCATTAATATTATTTCGAAAGAAACCCCCATGGTCCACACAGTGTGGAGATAAGAAAGAAGAAGATTATGGTTGTAATTGTAACGTTGAGTACTTCAGTAAAACAAACATACTACAGTTCTGATAGTTCAACTAGTACATATGTCAGAAGTTAAATAGAACTATTCCTAAAATAATACTTTCCTTATGCTTCCATGCTTTCTCAACTCCCAACTGTGTTGTGTTCCAGAGATGCACAGGACCCAGACGGAGTTCGAGAACAATCTTACCTTCAAAGTATTCATCTTTCAATTTGTAAATTATTATTCTTCCATTTTCTACATCGCCTTCTTTAAAGGAAAGTAAGTATATCGCCATTTCCTATATTTTGTTATTGTATTTTAATAATTATTATTGTTAAACGATTTTTGGAAATTATCCCGCAAATGTTTCTTTTGAACGAAAAATTGAAATTTATTTTAAAGGAGATATAACAATTATTTCTAACCTTAGGGATGAGGTATGAAAGGATGAATTGTGAAGAGTAATGAAAAACGGAAAAATAAAGTGTCCAGGGATGGGAATCCACAGTGTTTCGCTTACCGGGCAGATGCCATGTCCACACGAACGGAAAAATATGTCCAGGATAGCCTAATGGACCTCAATTGGCCGGTATTGTGATCAGGGTGTACGGACCGATCTGATCTGCTCCATAGACAAGGCACCACCACCAAGACCCATGGAAATATCCTTTATTCTTAGCCTGGAAAACACTACCTTTGAGCAGGATAATGCACGACCGCATGTTGCCAGTATTGTAAGGACCTTCCTACATACAGAAAATGTTCAGCTGCTGTCCTGAGCAGTACGTTCTCCTGATCTGTCACCAATAGAAAACGTAAGGTTAATGTTTGTCTAGCTACTCTCTCGTCACCACCCTCCAGTCACTACTGTTGATGAACTGTGACATCGTGTTGAAGCTACATGGGAATCTGTACCTGTACATCTCATCTAATCTCTGTTTAACTCAATACCCATACATATAAGTGCTGTTATTGATGCCAGAGGTGGTTCTTCTGGATACCGATTTCTCAGGATCCATACCTGCAAATTTCTTGAAATTCTAATCACTAGTTATTCACTGTATAATGTAAATGTTCAATAAATATCATTGTTATTTTCATTTTTCCTGTTGTAGCAATTTTAATGGCCAGTTAGTATTCGTAGCTATTCCTAGTTTTGAAAGTAAAAATAAATATCAGGTATAAAGTTTCTTTTTAATTTAAATTTGCAAGCTTTCGAGCAAATATACTGCTCTTCAAAGGGCTGATATTCTATGTACAATCTCTAAATGATATTTATACAGAATAATTGAAAACCTTTATTATTGGCATGTGCTCTCGCGGGCGTACATCAGACTGTTACCAGCTGAAGTAATAGATATTATACTGGGATTAAATATATATATACATTCCAATAATTATTAATATTTAGATTATTTGTCAGGGATATTGTTATCCCTAGTCTTTTTCTTGTATGCCTGTAGAAGATAAAATTTCGGTTTAAAGCTTGAGTATCTTATTGAAAGAAATAGATTGCGAAACAAATTTGTCAAATTTTGAATATTTTCTGTGATATAGTAGTACTAGATTTTTAGAAAACCCTTTAATATAATTATAAAAAAGAAAAAGGCATCTCCTTTTCTGAATTCAGTTATACAATAAGGAGATACCTTTTTCATAATTAATGCACCTTAATCCCAGTACAATATCACATTTGTACTATTCTTTCACTTTAATATAATATTCTCGGTAAAATTGGGATTTCTGTTGCAGTTTCTCTGGTTATCCCGGACACTATACCAAGATGCTGGGATTACAAAATGAAAATGTAAGTGACGATCAAAGCTCAGATAGTCTCTCTCTCTCTCTCTCTCTCTCTCAAATAACCCTGGTACTTTTATAATACTCTATATAGAAAACAACTTATATCTGAAATTTAAAATCTCTTTGACATCGTAAAATTGTGATTTTTAAACAAAATAATCAAAATATGTTATTTTTGGGTCAGAATTATATAAATTTGAGCATCACCTATATTGTATACACATTGCCACGTGGAAAATTAGGGAAGACAAGCTTCAGGATGATACAGCGATTTATTTCAGGCAAGAACAAACTCTGAATGATAAACAAAAGATAAGCAATGAGGGAAGTTTACAGAGTAAAAAATATAAAAATAATACTCGGTTAATAAAGTAATAAATACTTTGCTACAATATAATAGTCATATATATATAAGATGAGAAATAAAACACATGCGTCCGAAAGCTTGCTAATAAAATTCACACAAGAAACTCCTCTTCAATCTCCGTTTTATTTTTCTATTTTAACTCGAAGAGTTTATTTTAGTTGATATAAAAGATGAGTAGAGTTTTGGCGATCTATGGATACGCTCCAGAAGCCTGGGTTACCTTTATGTTATACCATAGAACCTCCCTGTAAAGGACAACACCTAGTTACAAAGCCAAAGTGTTCTTAGGGAGAGGAGTCCTCTTACTGGAGAGTTGCTAAATAGTAAAAATGATCATTTTTCAAATAAAAACTGTTCTTTATAGAGAGGTGTCCTCTAGAGTGAGCCTCCTCTCATGGAGGTTCTACTGTATATAGAAATAAGATAAAGAATTGTGTCTGTATGCGGTATTGAAGATAGAAATAAAGAAATCTGTGGCAAAAATATCGTTGACCTTTGAGAATATATATATATACAGTACAACCTCTCTGAAAATAACAACTAATTACAGAGCCAAAGTGTCCTTTAGGGAGAGGTTTCCTCTTACCGAGAGTTACTAAATAGTAAAAATGATAATCTTTCAAATAAAAACTTTTCTTTATAGAGAGTTGTCCTCTAGCGTAAGTGTCCTCTCATGGAGGTTGTTGTACTGTATAAGATGGGGGTAGTCATGTTACACAGATTGTTACAGCCCACAGGTAAATGGTACACAGGTTGGCTTTTGTCTGTATTTACCAAAACTGTAATATATTTTATGTTCGAAAAATAGTTTAGAAATATCAAATTATTAAAAAAAATAATTAATTACAGAGAAATCAATATAGATTTTTTATTCATTTATTTATTACAAAACACACGCTATATCCTATGTGGATATTTGCATGTAAATGTTTAAACCATTTTATGTACATAGTTTTTAAATACAGGGTGATCCAAAAGTCCCGCACTATTTTAAAAATTAATAACTCCGCGAATATTTGCGCTAGAGCAATGCGGTAAACACCATTGTGTTCAGGATGCAATGGGATTTTTTATGGCAAATAATGAAAAATTCGAAATTGATTTAAGTTACAATTTTATTCGCCAGATGGCGCACTACCAGAATCAGAGATTCAGCGGCCAAATTGTTTGATAAATTGAAAAATATAACTGATCGACACGTATTTTTCCTTTTTGAATACCAGGAAAGAACCCTAATAACATCAAATAACAAATTAATAAAACACCACTTCGCAAAAAGTATGAAGAATTGGTTAACAATTTTTAAATACAATCAGAGATATGTAAAATAGGTAAATGCAAATTAAACATGTAGCAAAAAAAAATGATATTTTAGATACGGTTTGTTTCCGAAGATAATAAATTTCTAATATTTTTAATTCAACTCTCTCTCAGTATCGATTATATTTATTTTAATTCATATGAAAAATATGTATCTATCTCTCTGATAATTTATTTTACTCTGGAATGCCGTTGTTGTTGTCGTGTCCAATAAAAAGCCTCAGATGTCTCCATGCATCTCCATCACAGCAGCAGCAATGTCCACTATCTTGGGTGTGTAAAGCTGCTGCTCTGGGTCTATGTCAATTTTCTGCAAGGCTGCGGCCATTGCTGGCTATGAGAATATGTGGGTAGGTGTAAGTTCCACACCAGGACAATTGTTGCATGCCCTATAGGTTATTGTGCCATCTGGATGTATTGTTATTCCTTTATAGTGTTTTGTTCTAAGTCTTGTTATAGTTTTTGTCATTTTTCTCTCAGAGTTTATTTCGCATTTTGCTCTTTTCTTATTTATTGTTTAATTATCTTGTATTTTGACAAAGAATCAGCGTCAAATAATGACATTTGTTCTTTCCTTTGGCTCAACTTTCTGGCTTCCTTTGCCAATTCAAATGCCATTTCATTACCCCCGATCCCAGCATGGGCAGGGATCCATTGTAGAATGTAGTTATTCTCCAATGGTTCCAGTTGGGTAAGTAACGAGTGTATTTTCTGTGTGATTTTAGTATTGCCCTTCTGAATTGCTTCTAGAGCGGATATGGAGTCACTGTATATTAAATTTCCTTCTGCTTGATGCAGGGATGGTTGGTTAAGGCATACATCAAGGACTTTCCAGATAGCTGTCAGTACACAAGTGAAGTTTGACGAAATCTGTCCTGTTCCTTCTTTGATTTTGATGTGCGTTCCATCTTGCAGTATTATGTTAATTCCGGCCCCTCCATAACTCAGGGTAAGGTCTGAAGATCCATCTGTATATGCTGTTGAAGGGGGTGGCCTAGCATTTTCAATCAAGAATTTGTACTATGAGGACATAGCCGTTAATATTTCAAACACATTAGACCTCGAAGCCCAAGATATCAAAGTCTACCTCAATCAAAACAAAGCCATCAACATAAACAATATGTATCACCCTCCAAACAATACACTTATTGACGATGGAACAATGGCTCAATTTCTTACAGACAACTCTTATTGTAGGTGACCTTAATGCCAAACATCAACTATGGGGATGGTCCACGCCAAACCCAAGAGGCAAAATACTTTCAAAGATATTTAACGACAATGCCATCATGTGCTTAAATGATGGGAATCCTACCCATCATTCCTACAGCTCTAATACTGCACAAGCCCTTGATATAAGTTTTTACTATACTGACATTTTCCACAAATGCAAATAGCAAATATTAAAAAGTATTGGAAGTGATCATTTGCCTAATTTGATAGAAATTAGCACCAAGACCAAAACCAGCTCAATTAAAAAAAATTCTGGAACTTCAAAAAGGCTAATTGGATATCTTTCGAAAACACCATTATTAAAGCAGTTACAGTTTCAATACCAAGAGGTAATATTAAGAAATGGATTCCAAATTATACACACCAGGCAAAAAATATTCAAACACTTATAACTAAAAGAAATGAACTACAAAAAAGAGCACCCAAAACCAAACAAATTGTAGAACTGAACTGAACATTGTGAATGCAAAAATAAAAAGATTATACGTAAATGTGAAAAGGGAAAAATGGAAACAAATTTGTGAAAACCTGAACCCAAGAAACCCAAATACAAAACTTTGGAATTTGGCAAAACAAATTGACAGATCCCAGTCACAAACTGAAAAAACTAATATGATTAAGAATACAGATGGTACACCAGCAACTAATGACAAAATTGCTGCCAATCTTTTAGGTAATTCATATCAAATAAGTAGTAAAATCAAGGTTGAAACAAAGGCCCAAAGGATTATTCATGACTGTAAAAATGTCACCAGCACTCATAATATTTTCCATGAAAAAAATAAATATGAAAGAGCTAGCTTATGCATTAGAAAACACTGACCTAAACAAGACTCCTGGGCCAGATGGAATCCATGGCCGAATGATATCAAACTTGGGCAAAATTGGCAAAGAAAGACTTCTTAATATTTTCAATAACTACTGGAAAACTGGAAAATTGCTTCAAGACTGTAAAAATGCAACAATAATTCCCATTTAAAAACTTTACAAATCTGCTGATGACCCAAAAAACTACCGACCTATCTCTCTCACAAGTATTTGCTGAAAATTAATGGAAAAATTATACTCAGACGACTCACCTACCACCCCGACACAAGAAATCTCTGACCAGAAGAACAATATGGATTTCGGAAAGCACATGGGACAATAGACCAACCCTTATTTTTCACACAAAAGGTAAAAGATGCACAAAACAGAAAACCAACTAACCACACAATAGCTGCTTTTTAGACCTTACACAAGCTCTTGATAAGGTATGGAAAAACAAGTTAATTACAAAATTATACAAACATTTCAAAATTGATGGAAAAGCTATCACTTGGATAAATGATTCCCTTAAAAATAGATGCATCAGGGTCAAATATAATGGCACTTTATCTAAAACCTTCAAATTGTATCAAGGATTACCACAAGGATCAGTCCTTAGCCCAAATCTCTTCACCCAATTTATTGCAGGCATAGAAGAATTTTTTTCTCATAAAACCAATATTGGACTTTTCGCTGATGACATTATTCTATGGAGCAGCAACACTAACTGGAAAAAAGATGAAAGAGATTTGAACAAGACTCTTCTCCACCTAGAAAAATTTGCTAATAAACATAAATTAGAATTTAACCCCCAAAAATCTGAAACCTGTCTTTTTACTACCGATAAGAAACTATACAAAATAAGACCAAATATTATTCTGAAAGAACAACAATTGCAATATAATAAACATCCTAAATATCTCGGCTACATCCTGGATCCAGAAATTAACTCCAGTAAACATATTGAAGGAGTTGTTAGAAAAGAAAGAGACCGACTAAAAATCTTGAAATATATTTCAGGAAGAGTGGGGAGCTGAAGCAATAACACTAAAATTAACTTACACATCTCTAATGAGACTTATCTTGGAATATGGATATCGAATCTATGGTACAGCATCTGAAACAAATCTAAAATCACTGGAAAGGATACAACTAAATGCAGCTGAATTATTACAGGTCTTCGAAATACCTGCCCTAATAATATTGTACATTACGAGGCAGACATTATGCCCTTAAAGGGTAGAAGAAGCTTCAATCTGCCAAAATATATAAACAAAATCAAGAGTTATGAAAACAAACACAGAACATCCAATTGCATACTTAATTGGGAATCCAATATAAGACTCAAAAAAGAAGGCCCTCTCCACCTGGCCAAAAGAAATGGATTTTTAAAATATAAAGTGGAAAAATATTATTTAGCAGAAAAAATATCCCCATGCGAATCACTAACAAAATGTTATTTTTAATGCCACTTTAAATTAACCCACTAACAAACAATACCAAAATCCAGAATACTTAAAACAATTATCATTATAAATAATTAATAAAATTCCTAAAAATGTAATAACTATCTATACCGATGGTAGCAGAGACGAGTTGGGACACACTGACAGTGACTCTCTCATTAAAACCACAAATGGCAATGAGAAAATAAAAAGAAGAAACCCAGATTTTTGCTCAGTCTTTAGATCAGAACTTATAGCCATCTGTGAAGCCTTAAAATCCATCAGAAACACTAAACATCACGATATATGGATTCCTACTGATAGTAGAAGTGCAATACAACACTTGAGTCACACAAGGGAACTTAGAGACAAAGTAAGCAGGAACATAATTGGTTATCTCCAAAAACTCTCAATACCTCAAAAATTCACCTTCAATGGATACCCTTACATGTTAGCATTGAAGGCAATGAAGCTGCTGATGCGTTAGCGAAAAAAGGCACAAAAGAAACCTTGCTACAGAAAAATAAACTTACTTTTAAAGAAATAGAAACAGTAGCCAAAACAAAAATAAACAAGAACTGGAGGATCCCACCTAAGAACAGTTGGTACACCCTTGAAGCAGATGGCCACCCAGACCTTTCGGTCCACAAGCCGGCATCCGAAGCATGCACTTCGCTGCTATTCTGTTCAACTCATAAGCCAAGTAACGATATCCAAGCTAGTGCTTGGACATTGTACCTGGAAACACCACCTCCCAGACAACGTGTCTGGAAGGATTTCTATACCGGTGGCCTTTAATCACAGCAAAAGAGGAAAAAGGCCCATGTCCCGAACTACCCTAATGAATTTGTGGGACATTACCTTACAGAGGTACTTGGGTGTTGTTACCCAATTGTATATACCACTCTCCCCTTCACACTGTTCCTCCATCTGTCCAACCATAAGTCCTGGACGTGCCCCCTGATCCTCCTATAAACTTCTTTCTTGGTCACTGGGGTCCTTAGTGATCTATCTCTAAAGCATCCTGCCTTAGTGAGCCTGTCTGCGAACTCATTACCTTCGATGAGGCTGTGTCTCCTAACCCAATAGAGCTCCGGAGCCCGCGTTGTCATCTCCAGCTCCTGGATTATTTGATGCGCGAGTTGCCCTTTCACCAGATTGATGGCGACGAGGGCCGACATACAATCTGAATAGAGGCGGTCGGGGCTGAAGTTCTTCTCAGCACACACTCTGAGGGCTACCCTGATCGCAACCAGCTCGGCTGAAAAGACCAATTCGTCCACTCTGTGTGTTAAGCTTTCTTGGAAGATCAGCTCTCCATTAGTGAAAATCACTACTCCAGCTCCAGTATTGGTTCCAGACTTACTACCATCAGTTAAAACCACCGTGCCAATCCCTGTCGGCCCTCCAGGACTCCAATTCCACTTTGGCAACCACTGCGGAGGCTTCCTTGGGTCCCTCTTCCATTCCAGGGCACCCGGTTCAAGTCCCAGGGCATCTTCCCTGTTCTCCCAGATCTTCTGTCTGATGGTCTCCTCCTCTAGTTTCAATCACAGGGGAATAAGCCCTGCGAAGACCAAAAAGGCCTCACTGATGGTAGTGCGATATCCCCCTGTGATTCTGAGTGCCGCTGTCCTCTGCACGCTCTCTAGAGTTTTTGCCACCTTCTGATCCCTGTTATAGCAGGATTGACTCGACACAGGAGAGGCAGAGGTTCCTAAAAATAGTACCCTCCTTCTCCCCCCCCCCCCTGTTGAGAGCCAACCAGGACAGGCCTGCACAACGCCTCCTTGCCTCTCGCCACCATCTCCTCCGCCTGGTATTGCCAACCCATCTTGTCATCAATGACCACCCCCATGACTACCCTCCGTCCTTTCATCCGGATAGCCAGCTTGTGCTCCCATTTGATCCCTTTCCTTTTAGATCTTATGTCCCTAGGCTTAAAGCTGAGGGCTTTAGTTTTGGAGACGTTGAACTTAAGGCCAGAGTCATGGGCCCAATTCGAGAGGATTTGGAGAGAAGCTTCAACACACTTCTCAGCTTTCGCTCTTGAAGCAGCCTCAATGATGAGGAACTGGTCGTCAGCATAGAGAACCAGCCTGGCTCCCTCAGGGAGCTCCTCCTGGAAAACGGTGTTTACCAGGATATTCCACAGAATAGGTCCGCAGCAAGAGCCCTGGGGGCAACCCCTAGCACAGTTTCTTTCCAACTTCCGCCCACCAAAACTGAGGCTAATCCGTCTATCCCTCAGGAAGTCACGAACCAAGCTGCACAAATTATCAGGTCAACCCATGTCCATCAAATTTCTCATCAGCTTGTTCCAGCTCATGGAGTTGAACGCACCATCAATGTCCAGGGCCACGAAAAGAACCCAAGCACCCTTATTTAAGCCCATCTCAACCCCCTCTAACACCTCGTTCAGAGCTGTGGTTGTGGAGTTCCCTTCCCTAAAACCATGTTGGAAAGAGGAAAGGAGCTCATTACTCTCTAGCCAGTGCTTCAGTCGCTGAGCTAGTAGGCTATCCAGGACCATACCTAGACACACTAGTAAAGAAAGCGGACGATTATCATTAGGAGAATTACCCTTTCTACCAGACTTTTCGAGAAGCACTACTCGAGCAACCTTCCATGCCTCAGGAAAAGTACCAGTGTCCAGACACCTATTGAAAAACCTGGCAAGAAGTGATGGGTGCATTCTTAACAGGGCTTTCACGACCGTGTTATCGATCCCTTCGGGACCAGGAGATTTCCTTTTCCCGAACTTGAAAGCCGTCAATTTCACCTCATTCTCAGAAAAGGGCGGATCCACCAAACCACAAGTGTTCAGAGAGATCTCGTCCTCTGGTTCCTCGTTTCCGAAGTGCCGATCCAAGTTGTTTTTATTTTATCTTCTGCTTTCGAGCGAGAAGGTCTAGAACACATTCTCTCTGAATTTTCTCATTGTTGGTGGATGAAACAGCACCAGTGATTATTTTGGCCGCTTTTGCTTGAACACTGTCTAGTCTTACTTTTAGTGATGAGCTTGAGGGAGCCCAGACCGGTGTTGCATATTCCATTATCGGCCTTATTAAGGTGATATATGTTGTTCTGAGAATTCTGGGTTTTTCTTCCCAATTTGTTCCACATAGCCATCTCAGAATGTTTAGTTTTCTGGTAGCTATATTTGAGGTGCTAATTATGTGTTTTGAAAATTCCAATTCCTCATCAATGACAGTTAAAATAATTTTATTGCCATCTTGTCAATACATGCAAAGTGCACAGTCTGCACTATTTAAAAAAGATAATATGCATTATATACACTATGTACAATGAATATGGCGCCTCTGCCAGCGCTGCAGAGTTTGGTGGAGAATCGCCAGTGGGTCTCCAGCAACACCACGCATTTTGCGATCTTCGATGAAAACGTAGATCGCGGACTTCGCCGCTTAGGAGATGGTGATGGCGTGGTCCTCGAGACCAACTGGAAAGATCCAGGACTGCAGTATCACACCTAGGTATTTTGGATTTCTGATTTTATCAATTATTTGTTTGTTTATGCTTATTTTGTGGTTATATTTATGCCTTTTTCCCTGTCAGTGGAGAAGACGCATAGGTTTGGTTTTATTGGGTTTATGGTCATTTGGAGTTCCATTGCCCACTTCTCCAGTCCTCTCATTGATGTGTTCAGTATTTTTCACGATTTTTCTATGCTGCTAATTGTGTGCCATATGGCTATATCGTCTGCATAACAGGCAAACTTTGTGTCTTCAGTGAGGTAAGGATGGATGTCGTTAATATATAGCAGATAGAGTAGAGGACTGAGCACAGATCCTTGAGGTACACAAGCCCATGTTCTTCTCTCCTTGGAAAATTCTCCATTGACCCAAACCTTTAACCTTCTTCCCCTTAAGAAGTCTGTAATCCATGTTAAGGTTTTTCCTCTTACTCTGATGTTGTGCAGCTTTTCACGTAATTTCTCCCTCCATACTCGATCAAAAGCTGAGGTCATATCAAGGAATATAGCCGTGGTCTTCTTTGGCGGTTTTTCCTGGAAAGAATCTATTATTGATTGACAGAGGTAGAACAGTTGATCAGTCGTACAGTGCTGGGATCTATAGGCAGTTTGGTAGAAGTTTATTTTATTATTGTTAGTGAGCCAGACTATGAGCCTAGAGTGGATAATTCGTTCTGTTATTTTACAAAGTATGCTGGTGAGAACAATTGGCCGATAGTTCTTGGATTCCTTGGCATCTTTGTTTGGTTTCAGTATTGGCACAGTAATTGATATCTTCTATTCCTTTGGTAGTTTACCAGTTTACCATGAAATGTTTAGTATTCGTAGGAGTTGTTTATTAGCTTTGTCTTCAAAGTGTTTAATCATTTGACCATACATTAGATTATCTCTTGGTGACCTCTTGGATTTTTTTATTGATGAGTTTAGCTCATTCAGTGTGAAGTCTTTCGAGAAAATATCTTGTTGATGGAAGTTTCTTGCTTGTTTAACTAACTGGTTTTTATATTATTTTTAGAGTCCTGTCTTCATTCGTATATTTGAGTATGGAAGTGCTTGAAAGATATTCAGCAATTATGTTAGCCATCTGTTTGTTATCGTTTTCTCGCTGTTCTATTCATATCGGTTAGAGTATTGGAGGATTGGTGTTGATTTTGATTGTTTTCTAACACTCTAATCATATTCCAGTGTTGGCTGTCCTTTCTTGGATCCATTTTTCGCAGAAATCTGCCATTTTTCTTGTTTGCATATCCAAATTTCTTGTTCTATTTTGTGACTAATTTCAATGTGTTCCTTTCTCTTTTCTTCTGTTTTATTTTTTAAAGAAGTTCATTGATATTGTCTCTCTCTGAAATCATTGCCTCGATGTTGTGGTTCTTCCAGTGAGGTATCCGCAGGGCTTTACGTCTACCTCTAGGTATCGATGCTTTTGCAGCTTTTGATATATTCGAAGAGAAGTTTTCCAAGTTTTTGCCAAGCGTTCTGTAATTCAATTTTTCGTTGCACAGTTCTTCAAGCTTTTCTGTGATTTTTTTCAAGTCAGCTTTCCTAAAGTTCAATGTTCTTTTATTCTATTGGACATTCTCAATTTTGAAGTTTAGGGTTGTTGAAATTCGTCTGTGGTCACTGATTGCACCTCTCAGGATTTTCCATTGTGTTGTGGATGCGATGTTGAAATTTATCGCTGTGATGTCTATTGCGGATTCTGTGCCTGTGGACTTGAATACATAGGTGTTCTCTCCCTTATTTAATGGTGTAAGGTCGAGGCCGTTGACCTTTGTTATCCTGGACAGATGATCCCCAAGTTGAACTTTTGGCGTTAAAATCGCCGTGTATGATTGTGATATCTGAAGAGGCTTCACTTAATGTCTCTATTGTGTGTACCCATACAAAATTCAAAGATATAACGAGCTTAAAGTTGGCGATTTTGAGATGCGTCAAGAATTCGCTGCATGGGTTTTCCGGCAAATTGATAGTGATGAAAACTGGCTGTCGAATGTTCTGTGGACAGATGATGCTCACTTTTCTCTAAACGGAGAATTTAACATTCAAAACAGCCGCTATTGGGCAACAGAAAACCCTAGGATTTTTACAGAAATGCCACTTTATCAGCCTAGAGTTACAGTTTTGTGTGGATTCACTTCTTCTTTTATTATTGGGCCATTTTTCTTTGAAAAACCAATGGAAGAACTTTTAAAACCGTTTTTGTAACTGCTGAACGTTATGTTCAACTTTTGAGAGAAAATGGTATTCCCATATTGCAGGGAAAAAGCACTAAGCGAAATAACATTCATGAAAGTTGGAGGACCTCCTCATATCTCCCGTGGTGCCAAACAATTGCTGAAGGATACGTTCGGTGAAATTCGTGGGATAAGTCGCCATATACCAGTGGCCTCCAAGATCACCAGACTTGACGCCTTGCGATTTTTGTTTATGGGGGTACATTAAATCGTGTGTTTATCGATGCTGGCCTACCATATTGGCCATGTTGAAGGCTTCTATCAGATGGAACGTTTTTATCAATTTCAACAGATATGTTATTTAATGCTGTCCATTCTGTCATTTATGGTCTGCAGGCGGTGATTGAGAATTAAGGGTGCTACATTGAGCAAGGATTGTGACCTAATACAAGAGAGAAGGCAGTTACCTCATGTGTTATATAAGCTGCCATGTATTATATTATCTACCAATATTTTGCAGCTCTTTGTGTTGGGATATGGGGATAATAAATGCTGTCCTCATATCTTGACTTTTTTTTTTGTGAACAGTAATATTTTGTTTGTCATTTGCTCACATATTATGTCGTGCAAACCAGAGTATTATAACTTCTCGAATAACACTGGTACACACAATATTTCTCCTTATGTTTAGTTTTTCGCTTTTCGCTCATTAGAAGAAATAGCATAAGGAATATTTTCTGTACACCAATAACTTTAGAAATTTTGTGCAAAAAAATAATACAAAATGATTTTACTAACACGTTTTTCAACGCAAAAGGTCGATTCAAAAAATATTTTTATTTGAGGGGACACATTCTTTAAAATTGTGTACAGTATGAGAGAGAGTTGAATTAAAAATATTAGAAATTTATTAACTTCGGAAACAAACCGTATCTAAAATATCATTTTTTTTTGCTACATGTTTTAATTTGCATTTACCTATTTTACATATCTCTGATTGTATTTAAAAATTGTTAACCAATTCTTCATACTTTTTGCGAAGTGGTGTTTTATTAATTTGTTATTTGATGTTATTAGGGTTCTTTCCTGGTATTCAAAAAGGAAAAATACGTGTCGATCAGTTATATTTTTCAATTTATCAAACAATTTGGCCGCTGAATCTCTGATTCTGGTAGTGCGCCATCTGGCGAATAAAATTGTAACTAAAATCAATTTCAAAATTTTCATTATTTGCCATAAAAAATCCCATTGCATCCTGAACACAATGGTGTTTACCGCATTGCTCTAGCGCAAATATTCGCGGAGTTATTAATTTTTAAAATAGTGCGGGACTTTTGGATCACCCTGTATATATATACAAATTATTTATAGTTTTAGAGAGAGAGTGAAAGTTATTCAAATTTACATTTCAGAACAATAAATTATACAAGAAACGAAGATTATTTACATACATATCATCAAAAGTCCAATATATATTTATAATTACAACCACTAAACCAGTGGCACAAATATACTAATTAAAACTAGAAATTTCAATTCTTAATGTAATTCAAGCCCACGGCATTTGAGATAGAGTCTACAAAACTTGTTAAATTTTCTATATTCTTCTTTACTGGAAACCATTTGGCTTAAACTAGAACTGTTCGTTTGACATTGTACTCTCAAATCAGCAACAAGTGGGCACCGGATTAAAATATGCTCAGGGTTGTGATCTTCTTGGTCACATAAGCAGATTGAATAATCAATTCTGCCAATTCTATATAAATATGTGTTAAAGTCTCCATGCCCCGTAAAAAAAATTGTATATTATAAAGGTTTGGCTGGATAAATTTGGGTAATCTTGAGTTTTCAAAAAATTCTCTGAAATTATCATTTGAGTCTTCATAGTATTTTTGAATTTTTTCATTTATAAAGTTAGATATTATCATTCTTTTGGCTGGATCATTTCTATTATAATCTATTTCAACTTTAAGTATGTTTGACATAATGAAATCCGTAATTTTAGGTATTCTTGCGAGAACATGTGTACAATTCGAAGATGTTGTATTATAAGCATGTATACAGTGTTTAAGAATTTTATACTGTAGTGAATCTATTTCAATATAGATATCAATATTGTTACATCATGATTAATAGCGTATTTATTATATTATTTTTAATATATTTGAAATTTAAATTATATATTTATTTATTTTCATATTCTATGATATTTATTTAAAACAGATTATTTTTAGATTATCATCATTTGTATTTAGGTACACTGTGACTTCACTGCTCTCTTTGATGTGAGAAAATAAATAAAGGATTCTGGTGGCTACATAAAGTAGACTTATCTCATTATTCCCTTTTATAAATTTGTAGGATGGTTGAAACACGCTCTGGTAAGATGCAAGACCCAGCACAGGAGAGAATCAAGGCTGAAGAGTCTGCCAAGCCGCAACCTGGTGCAACAATTGGTAGAGATGCTAGTTCCGACCCAGTTGTCCTGAATCCCAACATCGACATCCCCAAGTATGATGGAACAGAAGACCCTCGCCCATGGATTGAATCTCTTGAAGAAATTGGCTTCCTGTACCATTGGGCAGACTACATTATCTCCCGTTATGCTGCCATGAATATGATTGGTAGCGCCAAAACCTGGCTGAACCTACACAAAGTAAGTTTCACCAGCTGGGAAAATTTCAAGAGCCGCCTAATTGAGGATTTTGCCTCAGACGCCAACAAAGAAGAAATGAGGATGAGATTAAACAGGATACAACAGTGGAATGAACCCGCAATCAGGTTCGCAGAGGATATCCTTGTACTGTGCAACAAGGTCGACCCCCAAATGGAAGAAGAGACTAAAATAAACTGGGTTATTGGAGGGTTAAAGAAAGAATACTCTTTTGCCCTTCACCTAAACCCTCCTAAAAATACCAATGAACTTCTAGAAATTTGTAAAAAGCTGGATTTGTTCGAAAAGAATTACCAAGAACGTGCAGAAAAATCAAAAGCTCTTTATAATGGACCACGCTCTCCTCGTCCCCATCATCAAGAGCAATGGAAGAATGCTACGTCGTTCAGAAGACCATATCAGAACACCTCCAAGCCCCAGGCCCCCGCTCCGAGGTACTACCAGAACACCTCCAAGCCCCAGGCCCCCACTCCGAGGTATTACCAGAACAAGCCTCTGCCCCAGGTATCTGCCCCTAGACGATCTTACACTCCCAATCCTGAGCCAAAACCGGTCTACCCAAGTAAAACATACAATAAGAATCCAAATTCAAATAGGAATAGGACAGAAGACGGGAGACCAATATGTTTCAAGTGTAACAAGCCAGGACACGTAGCGCGGTATTGCAGAGTCAGGTTTGTAAGAATTGTGGAAGAGGACCCCATAGTTACACAAGACAAGGTCGAAGAAGAAATCCGAATGGATAATGGAACTCAGAAGTCGAGACCTCTGCTCTACTCTGACGTAAGTAATAGCCCGTACTCGAGTATCCCTACAAGGAATAGATATGCTGCATTAGAAGATTTAAACTAAACATCGCGCCTGAGTCCGTCAATCAAAGCAAGTCGACCATAAATGGAATTAAAAAGTTAGACCCCAAATATAAAATGAACATTAACGTGGATAGAATCGGTATCTGCGAAGCTTTGATTGATACAGGCGCCGATCTTTCAGTGGTCGACCTTAGTACAGATCTTAACACAGGTCTTGAAATAATAAATCCTGATAAAATGTGCTCCGGACCCGATGGCAAAGAATTAGATATCGTAGGAAATATTATTTTAAATATAAAATTTGATGACAAAACAATTACACATCAATTTGTGATAATGAGAACACATTTGCGAATATTTATACTTGGACGTGATTTTCTTAAGAAAATGAACGCAAAAATTGATTGTCAGCGTGAAATAATCAAATATGAATTGACAGAAAATCGTGACGTAATCAAATATCAACAGAAGAAAATAAAAAGTGCAAAGGATGCCATTATACCAGAACTTTCTATTAAATTGATTAATGCATTTGTAGAAGCAGAGGATGGCGAATACATCATCGAGGAGAACCATAAAATGTTTCAAACAAATGGACTTCGACTAGCGAGAAGCTTAATAAATGTTGTGAATAAGGAAACATATATCTGGATAACAAACCCTTACCCTCGACCATTAAAAATATTAAAAAACCAAACATTGTGCTTCGGAAGCCAGCCAGCCGAAGTGAATCTTATGGAAGAAAGTGAACAAAAAGAGCATGAAGAACCCCAATTTCAGATAAACAAAAATTTAGCATATACGGAAAAGGAGCAATTGAAACAAGTTTTGGAAAGGTACGAGGATTTGTTTTCGTCGGGATTAGGAAGATCCAACTTAGCGAAACATCGGATCGATACAGAAAGCGCGAAACCGATCAAACACAAGCCGTATAGGGTGAGCGCGAAAGAGCGAGAAATCATAAAAGAACAAATTGATGAAATGCTCAGAGACGGCATAATTAGACCATCCTCGAGTCCATGGTCCTTCCCTGTAATCTTGGTCAAGAAGCGAGATGGTAAGTACAGATTTTGCGTTGACTACAGAAAATTGAATGATGTAACAGTGAAGGATGTTTACCCAATTCCCAGAATTGATGAAGTATTGGATACACTTCAAGGATCCAAATACTTTTCAGCAATTGACCTTAAATCAGGATATTGGCAAGTAGAGGTTGAGGAGAAAGATAAAGAAAAGACAGCCTTCACTACAGCACATGGCCTATATGAGTTCAACGTAATGCCCTTTGGTCTATGCAATGCCCCTGCTACATTTGAGAGGAACATGGAAAATATGCTTGGTAATCTTAGATGGCAAATTTGCTTATGTTATCTAGATGACGTAATCATTTATAGCTCGGATTTTTCAACACATCTCAAAAGAATAGAAGCTGTTTTAAAATGTTTTCGCGAGGCTAATTTAAAATTGAACAACAAAAAATGCCAATTTGCTTTCGAAGAACTGGAGATTCTTGGCCATATAACTAATCAACATGGTATAAAACCAGCGGAGCATAATATCAAGGCTATTAGAGATTTTCCTCGGCCCAAAAAGATAAAAGAAGTTCAATCATTTTTAGGAATGTGCTCATATTATAGAAAATTTATCAAAGGTTTTTCAAAAATTGCCGATCCATTAACCAGTCTTATAAAAAAAGAATGTACCTTTTACCTGGACAGAAAATCAAGAGAAAGCATTTCAAACCCTTAAAGTAGCATTGATAAATCCTCCAATCTTAGGGCACTTTGACCCGAATGCAATTACTTACATTCATACTGACGCATCTAACATCGGCCTGGGTGCAACATTAGTACAAAAGTTCGGCGATAAAGAAAAAGTTATCTCATATTTAAGTCGAACACTGAGCAAACCTGAGCAAAATTATTCGACTACCGAAAAAGAATGTCTAGCTGTTGTGTGGTCAATGTCCAAGTTACGACCCTACCTATATGGAAGGCACTTCAAAATCGTAACTGATCATCACGCACTATGCTGGCTTAAGAATCTGAAAGATCCGACCGGCCGATTAGCACGATGGGCACTGAAGATTCAGGAATATAATTTCGAAATCATACATAAATCGGGTAAAAAACATCTGGACGCTGATGGTCTATCTAGAGGACCCTTACCTGAAAACGAATGGGACGAAGATTATGAAAGACTATTTCTGAATCAAATAATAGACGAAAAGGATGATTTTATTGAGAATATTAAGGAGAACCTTAGTGGAAACAAGCGTTCAATTACACAGAACTTCAAAGAAGAAAATGGGTGTCTCTACAAGAAAAATCCAAATCCTGAAGGTAGGGCATGGTTGCTGGTAGTGCCAAAGAAGAGAAGGAAGGAAGTCATGAGTGAATACCACAACCATATGCGGAATGGCCATCTGGGCGTCGCCAGAACCACTTACCGATTGAAGAATAAATACTATTGGCCTTCCATGTTGAAAGATGTTTCAGAATTTGTAAAGACGTGCCATCTTTGCCAAAGTCGGAAAGGTTCAAATCACTTGCCTTCTGGACTTCTACAACCTATTCCCCCAGCTAACTACCCTTTTGAAAGAATCGGAATTGACTTTGTTGGCCCCTTGCCATCAACGAAAAGAAGAAGGAAGTGGATAATTGTGTTGACTGATTATTATACCAAGTATGCTGAAACAAAGGCAGTATCAGAAGCAACCGTGAAAGAAGTCTCTACATTTTTAATCGAACATATTATTTTACGTCACGGGGCCCCAAGATTTCTTATTAGCGATAGAGGTTCACAATTCACTAGCAATTTGATGAAGGAGGTAATGAAAATGTGCAAAGTGAAACACTGCTTCACAACGAGCTACCACCCCCAGACTAACGGACTAACGGAACGGCTAAATAGAACTTTAATCAATATGATCAGCATGTATGTGAACACAGACCAAAAGAACTGGGATGAAATCCTCCCTTTTATCACCCACGCGTATAATACCACGATTCAAGAAACCACAGGCTACTCTCCATTTTTCCTGTTGTTTGGAAGGGAACCCATGTCCCTCTTAGACGACGAGAATATCCCAACGGACAGTAACATGGACGATTACGACGAATATATAGAAAACTACTTAGATAAAATAGCAAGGACGAGACAGGTAGTCATTAACAACACAGAGAAGACTCAGGAAAGAATGAAAAGAAACTATGACAAAAAAACACAATGAGAAAATCTATGAACCAGGACATTTAGTGGCAGTTTGGACACCAGTCAGGAAAATCGGAAAATGCGAAAAACTATTGAGAAAATATTTTGGCCCATATCGAATATTAAAGAAGCTGTCTAACGTAAATTACTTAATTGAGCCGAAAGATATTCCTGGCCAAGACCCATTGATTGTCCATGTCTCAAGACTCAAACCCTATTTTGAGAGAATTGATGAGGTAACTCACGAGGACGTGACGACCTCTGGAGAGGGGGAAGTGTTACATCATGATTAATAGCGTATTTATTATATTATTTTTAATATATTTGAAATTTAAATTATATATTTATTTATTTTCATATTCTATGATATTTATTTAAAACAGATTATTTTTAGATTATCATCATTTGTATTTAGGTACACTGTGACTTCACTGCTCTCTTTGATGTGAGAAAATAAATAAAGGATTCTGGTGGCTACATAAAGTAGACTTATCTCATTATTCCCTTTTATAAATTTGTAGGATGGTTGAAACACGCTCTGGTAAGATGCAAGACCCAGCACAGGAGAGAATCAAGGCTGAAGAGTCTGCCAAGCCGCAACCTGGTGCAACAATATAGATAGAGAGAGATTTATAAACTTTATTTGAATTTTTCTCTTTCTCTATCATATGGAAATCTATATGAAAGAATCAAAAATAAAAATGGCATATCAAGACCAGGAGCACATGTGCTTCACAGAAGGCAGAGCGCCATCTGGTGGAACAGAAATCAACCAAATATTGATTTAGCCTGTTCCCTGATATTTGGCCAACCCAATGTTTAGTTGATTTCTGTTCCACCAGATGGCGATCTGCCTTCTGTAAAGCACATGTGCTCCTTGTCAGGATATGCCATTTTTATTTTTGATTTCAACACCTGATCATTTTATCTTTTATTTTTTTCTTTCGTTTTTACATATAAAAGAATCTTTTTATCGTTGAATATATCTGTATGCTTAGATAATAAAAAATATATATATTTGTTTGAATATAAAATGATATATTTGCTAATATTTCAGTTAGCTGAACGCCAACCTTTATCAAGGTATTACATTTTGTTAAAAAATTTTGTATAAATGTTTATACAAAATGTAATGTCTTGACAAAGATTGGCGTTCATCTAACCAAAATATTGGCAAATGAATCTTTTATTCAATTCAATATATGCATTTTTATTATCTAATGATTTAAATATGAGTTATTCTATTTTCATAGCAATAGATATATGTGTTAGACATATACTATTCAGAGAGACGTTTTTATAAAAATTTGTTTGCCAACTATTCTAATTCAAAAATAATCTGAAGAGACAAAGGTCGCCTCTCCCGTCAAAATAGATGTCAAAACTAGACGCCATCTATTGACCGTCGCTGACAACTAGCGGCCTCAGGTCGGTGACAAAGCCACAACACCAGCTTTGGCAAACTGAAAAGCGTCCACCTAGAGACCATGGTTTCGGGCTAATGGCCCTCATTAGCCTAGGTTGACGTCTAGTTTTGACGTCTAGTTTAACGGGAGAGGCGACCTTTGTCTCTTTAGATCAATATCCCCCCGGCAAAATGTCCATCTTCAAAAATAATGTTGTAATAAATTATACACAAACTGAATCTATACGTTTCTAGGAGTTCTTTGTTTGTGTCCAGTGTTGGATCTCTGGATGTTTCTGGGAGTTGGCTCAGCAGCTTGCCATCATCATGGTCGGTAAACAGATCATCAACAACGCCCAAGAGATCCTTGTACCGTGAGTCGATTCCTACTTAACAACATTTGGAATTATGTGAAAAAAAAAGTAAAAATGTGAAATTGAACTGAAATAAGATGGATAAATTGAGAAGAAGGCATCTCTTAATCGTGCAACTGAAAGTTACTGATGGCATGCGCTATCTATCGGAATAAATATCAACAGGTATAACAAAATTTAAAGAAATCAAACATATCCATATATATATATATATGTGGGATGGTTGCGTGATGTGTTGGTGTAGCTTGTGGAAAGGCCGCTGATAATATTATAATTCAAATTAATTTATTTAAAGTCAGAAATATATAAAGAGAAAAGAAGTAACAGCCGTTGTAACGGCCGTTGGGATCAAGCCTTCTTGTGTACCGCGCGAGTGGCCAGAGTCTGGATGTTCGCGCATGCGTAGTCAGGTTGACGCTCGCGGTTGCCGAGGCCGTCCACTGCCCGTGTGTGTAGTGGAGCTTTGTCCCAGTTCGCTCTCGCTGAAGCAAAGTGTGGTCGCCACATATATACAAAGAAGTAAGAAATATGGGATAGGTAATAAAATACTGATTAACATAATACAATTAAAACATAAAAAATATGGATTATTTGTTAGTGCTTGCTTGTTCCAAAATTACTTTATTAGGTACCGCTTAAAAAGAGCAACCTAGTTTATGATATTTACAACAATGAATAATATGTGAAGGTTATTCACATATTAAACAAAATATTAACGCGGGATTCAATCATGGTTCATGACTGTCGGGAATCGAGGGTGTTACCCACTTGTCCTTTTGAATTAGTGCTGATTCTCTATTGAGGCTATGTGTCTTCTTATTTCTTATCTCCATCATGACTTGGTGAAGTAGAATGCGTCTGCCTTTGTCTTTAAGACTGGGAGCACTATTCAGTGGCAGGCCGACTTAGCTTCAAAAGAAATGGCCGCCTCTGACATAAGGAACAGACGCCATTTGCAGTCGCTCCTAACATGGAGTACAAACGCTGCTCGTCCTGTATCCCTGGATTAGGAGCCCTTACAGGGTACTATCAGCCGGGCCAGCTGAACCCAGGTTTTTTAGCGAGCTTGTTACTGCTTCCCCTCCTCCTTTTTCATCCGGGCTTGGGACCGGCAAAGACGGAGTTGAGGCTATGTATTATTATAGTATGTAACAAATTGGGAAGCCGGAGATTTAGGTAGGAGGAATTATACTATGATATATGTCGGGAAAATATATGGATCTATTAATGCCTTTGAGTTTCTTAGTGATAATAGCTTCGAGTACTAGGCGCTGGTGCTTGTTCTTTATATCCTGTTAATGGGTTGAGGGTCCACTAATATTGAATGAATAGCCTGTGATATTCTGGTATAGGAGAGAACAGGGATCCTTTCTTTTAACAGATCTTTCATGCTTGGACATCCTGATTCTCACAGATATGTTTTCTGTTCAGGTCTAAGATTAGAGTAGTCAGTTCTGTCATTGAAGATAATCGCCTTCATTTCACGGACTAGAATTACTTCAACTCTAGATAGAGAAAGTCATATTCTCATCATCAAAAAGGAAAACATTCACTGCAGGATTTGTGGAAATATGATATCTGATGAAATCTCCCATTATATCATAGAATGACAATATTTAGGTGAAGAAAGAGAAAAAAACTTTTTAAAACACCTGGAGATTTAGCAACCCACTGAAGACGCTGAGAACTATTTCAGAAAAGAAAATATAGCAATAGAACTCTATAATTTCTACAGATCAATTGTAAATATATTCATGCACAAAGAGGTAGCGAAGAAAGTTTTAGAACAGATGTGTAAACAAATCCCTTTTCAAACAAAGACTCGCGTGCACAAGGGGATATGGAGAAAAAAATTGCTGTGTTATTTTGTTGTTGTATGGCGAATCCATACAGGGAAATGGGCCCTAATAAAATCCTTTTTGTTGTTGTTGTTGTTGTTTGAGTAGCCAGTATCCAGAGAATGGTGTGTGATGACAGGAAGGTGAAAACATGGTGGCATCAAAAGAAGACCCAACTAGGTCAGGACCTGAAAGCCCCCAGCTGGGAGCGGGATTACCAACTCATCAACTACGAGGGACTTTTCCAAGAATACCTCGAGATGGGTGAGTCCAAGATAAAAAAAAATCGATATTCACTTATATATGTCATAATTTGTATATAATTGTATGCACCCCCGACCCACTATGCATGTACAATGTATGATTTTCAAAGATTTAATAAAGAATAAGGTAACTGGAGGACAGAAAGTAGCAACAAGACATAGGAAGTAGGTTTAAAGCGGGCACAATTATTAATAACTTGTACAGTCAATACTTCCTGACAGGGCCGGACGTATCTGGTGACCGCAGAAGTTATAAAAGTTGAGAGACGCCCAATATTTCCGGAGCAGGACCGGACGTATCTGATAACCGCGGAAGTTATAAGAGTCGAACTAACACCCAATACTTCCTGACAAGATCGGTCGTATCTTCCACCAAAGAAAGCCGCAGGGCCAATTAGAAGACAATACCTAAATAGGTCAACCAATAGAAAAAGGTCATGTGACATCTTTCGACCAATGGGAAAGAAGATAAGTCTTGGTGTTAAATCGAGAAGCAAGAATGGTCAGTAGTGATTTCGCTCCCAAGAAGGTAACATCTGCTCTCGAGACCTCCCCGCTCATCCCATAGCTAAGTCAATCACCGCCATGTGATCAGATAATTAATAAGTCAAAATCGCTCCGCTCTTCTCTCAAGCTTTCTTTCCTCCAAACCAGTTGCCTTTTATTTTCAAACCCCATCACGTGTCCTGATTATTCCTAACTGTATGCTTCAACTTCCACTCAAAAGACTGCGTTTCAATCAAGCCTCACCATTCTCATCGAACAACAAGAAATTCCGCAACGATATTGTCACATATATATATTTCATATATAGGATCTGTATTTATTTATTTCAACACACAAAACACGATATCTCTGCTAGGGATAATTGCATCAATTAACAATTGTTAAACAGAAACAGTTATGTGAGCAATTTATCCCAGAAATTATTTGAAAAAGTACAAATTAATATCAGGTAAAAAGTTTTTTATATTTAAATTTACAAGCTTTCGAGCAAATATACTGCTCTTGAACGGGCTGATTTTCTTTGTACAAACTCTAAATAATATATATACAAAATAATTGAAAACTTTTGTTATTAGCATGTGCTCTCGCGGGCGTGCATCAGACTGTTTCCAGCTAAAGTAATAGATATTATACTGGGATTAAATATATATACATTCCAATAATCATTAATATTTAGATTATTTGTCAGTGATATGGTTATATATTGGGTTGGAAGTCCAATTTTTCTATTGATGCTATTTATTTTTGATGATACCAGTGCTTCCAGGAATAATCGTTGTTGCTTGCTTTTTATGTCTTGGTAATGGGCTATTGCTTGTTTGAGATTAAATGTGTGTCCAGTGGTGTGTTGATATATTAAGGATCTATTGTCTTTGTATCTTATGTTTCTTTCATGTTCTTTTAGTCTGGTCTCTATTGTCCTACTGGTTTCTCCTACATATGTGGCATTACATTGGTTACATTTGACAGAATATATTGCATTAGAAACAGTTATATATATCACTAGGCAAGGAAAAATAAACAATAAGATAGATTTGTAACCTGATCCTTTCAGGTCAGACGGTCAATGGGATAAAATGTTTGTTTAATGTACTCCCTTTTTCTATGCAGTAAATCCGTTTTTTAAGCCTTCATCCTGAATAGCAAGAAAGACCAATCTTCCTCAGATCAGTTTAAAGTAATGAGAGGTTAGTTTTAATACCAACACCTGACCTTTTTATTATTTTATTTTTATTGTAAAACAACATTTGAAAACTATCCCGCATGTGTTTTTTTTTTTCAACGAAAAATCAAAATTTATTTCAAGGAGAAATAACGTATAAATTTTGATTTTTCGTTGAAAAGAAACACATGCGGGATAGTTTTCAAATGTCGTTTTACAATCACAAGCCGCATTATATTATATTTTATTTTAATTGTTATTATTTTTCACATGTTTTTAGTGTATTTACGTAAGTTTGGCCTTAAATACCCATTTCTTGATTACTCAAGAAACCTTTGGGACCAGAATATTTTTGGTCGTAGAGGTACAGCTTGCAATTACACTGATGAGGGACAACAGCCCGAAACGCATTCGTTTGACTTTTCTTGATTTATCAAGAAAATGGGTTGTTTAAATATAGACTCCACTCTTTTAATACAAACCAATTACGCGCCATCTATATATAACGAATAAAGAAATTAAAACGCGAATGTTTCTTTTCACAAATAAATCAAACTTCTACTATCCTTACTGCGATGAGAAATTATTGGAAGGGCTTGGCTCATTAGTGGGGAACCTTCCCAGCAGTTTCACCAATTTAATCTACCAGACCGCTTCTTTAGAGCTCTAATACTGTATTGGATCATTCTGCTTATATATGCTACACTGAAGGGTGGAATCTTAGAAATTATATTTAAGCAAACTATGGATATAAGCTTTTAGGACAGTAGAATTACATTTAAATACTCCACTCTATCTTCCCTTTTCTGCAAAAAAAAAGGCCGCAAAGCAGACAGTTGGAGTCTGATCTTTAGTCCTTTTCATGAAGCATGTTCCATTTTGAATCAACTCAATATGAAGTTTGAAAAATTTCAGCCTCTCTGATAATTTCTGTGAAAAATAGACACTTCGGTCAGTTAGTTTTATTTTCCCAATGTTTCAACAAAAATCTTTTGTCGCCGTCAGGAGAAATAAATAAAAAATAAAGCATTTGGCAAGGTGTTAAAAATTGTTCTGAGGTTGCAAGGGCGTTCTCACGCGATTTTTCGAATATAGTACAACATCTAAAGCACGATTCAAAACAAATATTAAACTCGTTAAAGACTATGATCTTGGTCTTCTCTAGTTGTTGTTGTTGTTGTCGTGTCCAATAAAGAGCCTCAGATGTCTCCATGCATCTCTATCACAGCAGCAGCAATGTCCACTATCTTGGGTGTGTAAAGCTACTGCTCTGGGTCCATGTAAATTTTCTGCAAGGCTGCGGCCATGAGAATATGTGGGTAGTTGTTAGTTCCACACAAAGACAGTTGTTGCGTGTCCTATAGGTTCTTGTGCCATCTGGATGTATTGTCATTCCTTTGTAGTGTTTTGTTCTGAGTCTTGTTATGGTTTTTGTAATTATTCTCTCAGAGTTTATTTCGCATATTTGATCTTTTCTTATTTTTGTTTAATTATCTTGTATTTTGCCAAAGCATCAGCGTCAAATGCTGACATTTGTTCTTTCCTTTGACTCAACTTTCTGGCTTCCTTTGCCAATTCATCTGCCATGAATTCTTCTCTAGTTCTTTGATAATTAGTTTTACAAATTCTGTTATAATACCCATTCACAGGCATTTTAATGATATCTAAAGATCAACGACTGTTATCAACCAAAGAGTTCATTTACTACGTTGTTGCCACAATGGATCATTGAGATAAGAGATGCTTGCAGTGCTTCAGTTTGGTTTTATCACCATCTTCGTGGCTGCATTTCCCTTGGCGCCTCTCTTCGCCCTCCTCAACAACTGGGTGGAGATCAGACTGGATGCCCGCAAGTTTGTGCGTGAGACACGACGTCCCGTTGCTGAGAGGGCACAGAACATCGGGGTGTGGTTCCGGGTGTTGGAACTGTTGGCCCACTTGGCCGTCATCTCTAACGTAAGTCTCACTGTCTGATATAGCTTAAACTAACCATTTACCTCATATATACTCATGGACAACACTTAAGGAAGTTGTACCTTTTACCATGTATATCGGGATTCAGACAATAACTCTGAAAGATACACTCATGGACAACACTTAAGGAAGTTGTACTTTTTAGCATGTATATCGGGATTCAGATAACTCTGAAAGATACACTCATGGACAAAACTTAAGGAAGTTGTACCTTTTAGCATGTATATCGGGATTCAGATAACTCAGAAAGATACACTCATGGACAAACCTTAAGGAAGTTGTACCTTTTAGCATGTATATCGGGAGTCAGATAACTCTGAAAGATACACTCATGGACAAAACTTAAGGAAGTTGTACCTTTTAGCATGTATATCGGGATTCAGATAACTCTGAAAAATACACTCATGGACAAAACTTAAGGAAGTTGTACCTTTTAGCATGTATATCGGGATTCAGATAACTCTGAAAGATACACTAATGGACAAAACTTGAAGAAGTTGTACCTTTTAGCATGTATATCGGGATTGAGACAATAACTCTGAAAGATACACTCATGGACAAATCTTAAGGAAGTTGTACCTTTTAGCATGTATATCTGGATTCAGATAACTCTGAAAGATACACTCATGGACAAATCTTAAGGAAGTTGTACCTTTTAGCATATATATCGGGATTCAGACAATAACTCTGAAAGATACACTAATGGACAAAACTTAAGGAAGTTGTACCTTTTAGCCTATATATCGGGATTCAGACAATAACTCTGAAAGATACACTCATAGACAAAACTTAAGGAAGTTGTACCTTTTAGTATGTATATCGGGATTCAGACAATAACTCTGAAAGATACATTCATAGACAAAACTTAAGGAAGTTGTACCTTTTAGCATATATATCGGGATTCAGACAATAACTCTGAAAGATACACTCCTAGACAAAACTTAAGGAAGTTGTACCTTTTAGTATGTATATCGGGATTCAGACAATAACTCTGAAAGATACACTCATAGACAAAACTTAAGGAAGTTGTACCTTTTAGTATGTATTAAAACAATAATAAACAATATCGGGATTCAGACAATAACTCTGAAAGATACACTCATAGACAAAACTTAAGGAAGTTGTACCTTTTAGTATGTATATCGGGATTCAGACAATAACTCTAAAAGATACACTCATGGACAAAACTTAAGGAAGTTGTACCTTTTTGTATGTATATCGGGATTCAGACAATAACTCTGAAAGATACACTCATGGACAAAACTTAAGGAAGTTGTACCTTTTAGTATGTATATCGGGATTCAGACAATAACTCTGAAAGATACACTCATGGACAAAACTTAAGGAAGTTGTACCTTTTAGCATGTACTAGTATATCGGGATTCAGACAATAACTCTGAAAAATATATCCTTATCCATATTTACACATATATGTTATATTAAAATATTATTTAATTCAAAATTATATTTCCTAGATTCAAATATTCTGTTAAATCGACCGCCAGAGGTCATGCTTCCCCTATAAAAAACTCATTGTTGCAGTTTCCCGATGGCCGGCTCAAACCTTTGTAATTATGTAAATAATATTTTGTTTTCCTTGTTTTACTCGCCTTAAGCCAGGCAGTACTTTTATCAAATTATGTTTTTATATATTTCATAAGCTCAATTAAAGCTATTTGTAATCTTCACTATTTTTATTATTATAGCTTCAAGATTTTAACCACGACTGCATTGACAAAGCATAATCCTCAAGATAATCAAAAATCATTAGAAAATCTCTTTTTCTATATATATAACATATATAAGCACAGGGCGCCTCTCCTGTCAAAATAAACGTAAAAACCGGACTCCATCTATTGACCGTCGCCGCAACTAGCGGCCTCGGGTCGGTGACAAAGCCACAACACCAGCTTTGGCAAACTGAGAAGCGTCCATCTAGAGACCATGGTTTCGGGCTATTTTCCATCTATATTCTAGCCATAGATTTGGCCCAGCCACCTTGCCAGCAAAACACCTCTTTGGTAGATTGTGAAGATTCCATTAGATCCCGTGTGGATCTCATGGAATAAAGTCCGCCCTAGACTGACGAGGGCCATTATCCCGAAACCATGGTCTCTAGGTGGACGCTTCTCAGTTTGCCAAAGCTGGTGTTGTGGCTTTGTCACCGACCCGAGGCGTCTGTTTTTGACGTTTATTTTGACAGGAGAGGCGCCCTGTGCTTCTATGGATCAATTTCCTCCCAGCAAATTTTCTACATATAGTCATAAAGGTTTTGTATTTCCCTAGGCCTTCCTGATTGCCTTCACCTCCCAGTTCCTGCCCCGGCTGTTATACCAATATGAGGTACAATGGGACCTAAGTGGCTATGTCAACTTCACGCTAGCCTGGGCTCCCAATGGCACCACCACTCTGCCCTGCAGGTACGTCCAACCTGACGCATCCTGTGAAATATCTTGATATCAGATTCATCAGAAACAGTATCTCTTTTTCTCCCCCTTTCAATATCATTAATATTTAAAATATGTAAAAATTAATTTGTATATAAAAATAGTATTTATATCATCAATTTATTATCGTGATACTCCCGTAGAAGGACTGACAAGTCCGAAAGCTTGAAAATAAAAGGTTGAACAAGAAACTTAACCCTGGAAGTTTATTTACTTTATAGTATCTTTTTTTATTATTATATAATTAACATATCATGTATATTGAGTAAAATTATCATAAAGATAGAGGCTGCCTGGCCGGCATTCATATTTATACACTGCGTGACATTGAAAATGGAACACCAAGAAATAGTGGCCAGAAAATTATGCAAATTTCAGGGTAGACGCGCCTAACCGAGTTATGCAAATGATGTAAAATGCGCAGCTCTCGTGCGCACATGGAGTAAGATATAAGGGAAGGAACTTGCAGAAAGGACAGTATTCGTGTCGTTATTTCTTCAAGGAAAATCATTGTAGAAATTTTGTTCTTGTGTCAAAAGACACGTGTAATAACAGAGAATGCCAGGTCATCGTAAACGGAGGCAGTTCAAGCAGACAGACGCTTTTACGAGGGGCATGGTGATCGGACTGAAAAGGGCAGGTTGGTCCATACGTCAAATCGCAGCTGATACACACCTTGGTGCGTCCACGGTGCACCGACTGTGGAGAAGATGGTTGGAACAAGGAAATGTGGTAATTTATAGGAATGTCGGTGCAACCAGAGTGACGTCAGCACGTGTGGATCGGCGTATCCTTCGACAAGCAGTGGCGGCCCCACAAGCCACTTGTACCGCCATCCTGCAACATGTGCAAGACACCCTAGATCATTCCATCTCGACCAGAACCATTTCCCGTCGATTGGTTGCTAATGGCTTGCACTCATGCCGCCGCTAAGAAGACTGCCATTGACCCCACCGAATAGGCGCCAACGTTTGGAATGGTGCCAGGCTAGATCGACGTGGATGACGGAAGGGCACAGGGTCGTGTTCTCAGATGAGTCGCGTTTCTGCTTGTCCAGTGATAGTCGCCGTGTACGCGTGTGGCGTCGACGTGGAGAAAGGTCCAATCCGGCAGCAATTGTGGAACGCCCCACCGTGCGACAACGTGGAATCATGGTTTGGGGCGCAATCGCGTATGATTCCAGGTCACCTTTACTTCGTATTCAGGGCACTATGACGGCCCAACGATACGTTGATGATGTGCTGCGACCGGTGACACTCCCCTACCTTCAGGGGGTACCCAATGCCCTTTATCAGCAGGATAACGCCCGACCGCACACTGCTCGCATTAGCCAACAAGCTCTGCAAGATGTACAGATGCTTCCCTTGCCACCGTACTCTCCTGATCTCTCACCAATCGAGCACGTCTGGGACATCATTGGACGCCGTTTGCATGCCTTGCCACAGCCGCGTTCAGAAGACGAACTGTGGCAAATGGTTGAGAGGGAATGGAGAGCCATCCCTCAGGACGCCATCCGTACTCTGATTGACTCTCTACCTAGACGTGTTGCTGCGTGCATCGCCGTCCGCGGTGGTCCTACTTGCTACTAAGCCGACGCCGTTCTCGCTCTGTATTATGACTATCATTTTGAAATAAAGATCACTTATTGTTCGTCCCTGTCTCTCTCTGTCTGCCGAGTTTCATCACTTTCTGGCCACTATTTCTTGGTGTTCCATTTTCAATGTCACGCAGTGTATGAAAATAGACATTTCGGCCAGTTAGAGTTTTTTATTTTGAAGCAAGAAGTTGAATATTCTTTGAGTGTGAAAGCTTGTAAAAAATAAGAGCTTACCCTCTATTATTAATTTGTTTATTTTTTTCTTTGTCGTCTGTTTTGCACAAGTTGAATCTGGTTAGAACGATGTATGTAAATTAGATGATTCTTTTGTTGCCTTAAATACGAGGTAATTAACTCGTTTCTCTTTATATATATCTAAAAATGTTTAAAGTTTAATTATATAAATCTGAGAGCTGTCTTCAAAAACGATCCAACATATTTTTCTCAACGTTTCGACAAAAATCTTTTGTCTTCGTCAGGAGAAGAAAATAAGAATAAAGCATTTGGCAAGGCGTTAAATATTGTTCTCTCATCAGGCGTCCAGGAAAAAAAGACACTTTTCCTTGGAGGCATGATTAATTTTATTCAATATTAATGCAAGCGATTATTTTATAGAAATATCATATATACACACACAAGGTCTTTATTAAGACACCAGTCTTATACATATTCTCCTCTCTCATTGCCAGCTTCCAACGATATCCTCACGATGATCAATCACCATCATGTAGTGGAGAAGAAAACGATAACTCTAAGTTCTTTTTCGTGCTCACTGCTTTGTAAAAGTTATATATGGACAGAGCAACTATTCGACTTGATATGGCGCTGGTTAAAATACTTTGTACTGAGCACACAGGGGGCAAAGAATAGAACACTCAATACTACAAATTAAGACAGTTTGAAGCTGGTCAAGAAAAAAAAAGGCGTAACTCCAACTGGGTATGTCGGCTATGAAAAAAATGCACGATACAATTTTGCATGTCAAAGAAAAAATTAAAAAAAAACGAGCTCAGAGGACAGTTTATGTTGAACTAAAAAAAAATATCATTTTTTTTCCTGACCAACAAGGTAGCTAAACGAATAAAACACCACCTGATGCCAAATTATCACAAATCCATATACATATATACATAAAAATAATGAAAGCATATCCGACCAGGAGCACATGTGCTTTACAGAAGGCAGAGCGCCATCTGGTGGAACAGAAATCAACTAAACATTGATTTAACCTGTTCCCTGATATTTGGCCAACCCAATTTCTTGATAAATCAAGAAAAGCCATCCACGAACGCGTTTCGCGCTCGTCCGCGTGGACCAATATTTTTGGTCCCAGAGGCTTCTTGAGAAACCAAGAAATTGGTATTTAAGGCTAAATTTGCGTAAATACGCTTAACACATGAATTGGGATATTTTTGCATATTGTTTTTTAGTTGAGATATATACTTTTTTAATTAGTGTATTTGCATATTTACTATTAATTGATTTATTTTGGGAATTATCATATAGGTGATAAGTTTTAAAAAATGAAATTTGTTTCAGGTATTTTGACTTCAGGGACCCAGATGGAGTCCACACCACCTTTTTCTGGATACTCCTCGCACTTAGATTGGGATTTGTGATAATATTTGAGGTAAGTTATGCAAATATTGTGAAAAATAGACATTATGCAAATATAATTTTAACTGGCAATGTGTTTCTTTTGAATAATATCATCAAATATTATTTCTACAGACCTTACTGCAATGATTATTGAATGAATGAGAGGGCTTGGCTCATCAGTAGTTGATGTTTCAGCGGTTTCGCCAAATTAATCTCTAGACCGTTCTACTATTGTATTGGATTCGGTTCGGTTCAAAATCACATTAATAGGTACCGCTCAGCAAGAGCAACCGAGTTCATGATAATTGAAACAGTGAATAATATGTGAAGGTTATTCACATATTAAAAAAAAATTTAACGCGGGATTCAATCCCGGTTTATGACTGTCAGGAATCGAGGGTGTTACCCTCTCATCCACCGACTATATTGTTTGTATTGGATTGGTTTGGGATATGACCTGTATTTTCTATGGAAGGCAGCTTAGGGGTGTTTAGTGAACTATGGATATAAGCTTATAGGTCTGTAAAAGAACATACATATAATTTCAAGGTATTGCATCAAGCAAAGCTCTTCCGCAAATATGGTTTCATAACAAATATATATTATAAAGCAACACTTAAAGCCTCCCCGCATAAGTTTCTTTTTTTATGAAAAATCAATATTAATATCAAAGAGAAATATGTACTATTTCTAACTTTTTGGATGACTTATGAAAAGGTTGAATATATGAAGAGTAATGGTCTATATATATTGGATGACGTATGAAAGGGTGAAAATATGAAGAGTAATGGCGAACGGAAAAATAAAAGTGTCCAGGGGCGGGAATCGAACCCACAACCTTCTGCTTACCGGGCAGGTGCCATGTCCACTAGGCTACCCTGGACCTATTACCCTGGACCCTTAATATATTAGTAAACTAAATTTATAAATTTAATTGCCATCTACGGCAGAGAGGGTTCACTACTGATGAGCCAAGCCCTATTATTCATTCAATAATCATTGCAGTAAGGTCTGTAGAAATAATATTTGATGATATTATTTAAAATAAACACATTGCCAGTAAATTTATATGTTACACATTTCAACGATAGATGGCAATTAAATTTATAAATATAATTTGTATTTTGGATTATATTTCCTAGAACAAACTGTGTAAAGTTTACCACCAGATGGCACGATATTACACTATATAAATGTACTATTGTTGTTTACTTTTGGTCTATAGTCCAGGTTTAAATATAGCCAAAGTTTTTTTCTATTAACAATATATTTTTACACAAAGAAAATCGATCTTTTCTCAGGACTTGTTGAATTATTCCAGTTTTATTTAATCTTCTTATCTAAACAACTCTTATCTTTCTTTTGTCTTCCGTGGCCTGGGGAATCTAACCTTTTTGAACAACCTTGGTGGTATGTAGCACCTTGGTACTTTGCTATAGTGTATTGTGGTTTGTCTGTTTGCTACATTCATTTTTGGGCTCGAAAACCTTACACTTTGGTTAGTATCCCGTAATACCATATTCTCTCTTCTTTTGGTCCACATAAAATTTTCGTAAATATGTAAATACGTCATTTTTTATTTTTTCTTCGCGTCTCAAGTATTTCTTTCTCAAATTAGTATCAGTTCAATTAAAGCAAATAGTGATCTAAAAAATGTGATTTTATTGAATTTTTTCATTATATATATTGTAACGTAGAAATCAAGTATTTGTATATCTGAATATGTGAAAGTATTTATTGATGACGTCACCACGACCAGTCGACAATTATCAACAAACCAACCAAACTATCTACAGCTAGAGAATATCGAGCAAGCAAGCTAGGCAATTAAATGATGGTTTAGAAAATGTAAAATTTTAAATCTGTTTTCAAATATTTTCATTGAATAATTAAATTAAATAATAAATTATTTCTTCGCCACACAATATAATGTCACGACTTCATACCATTGGCATTCAACACTTGTATTCAAAATCAAGAAAATAATCTCTCTTCATCTCAATTTTTATTTAATAACATAGATATATTTTTTGTTGTTGTTTAAACTTATTTCCCTGACCAATATTTGCAAAAATATCCCTGCCATATGCTCTTAAGTCAACTATGTACAGTAGAAGCTCCTTTCAGCGGACACCCCGATAGAGGATACCTCTCCACAAAGGACAGTTTTCATTTGCAAAATTACTATCTTTACTATTTAGTAACTCTCCGGTAAGAGGACACCTCTACCTAAAGGACACTTTGACTCTGCAATTAGATGTCCTTTACAAGGAGGTTCTACTATAACTCGTAACTTTAACTTTCCAGTTGGTCTCGAGTACCACACGCCATCACCATCTCCTCAGCGGCGAAGTACGCGATCTATGTTTTCTTCGTAGATCACGAAATAAATGATGTCGCTGGAGACCTGCTGGTAATTCTCCACCAAACTCTGCAGCGGTGGTAGAGGCGCCATGTTCATTGTACATCTATATAGTATCATAAGTCCTGGGTAGCCTAGTGGACATGGCATCTGCTCGGTAAGCGGAACACTGGGTTCGATTCCCATCCCTGGACACTTTTATTTTTCCGTTTATCATTACTCTTCACAATTCATCTTTTCATATCTCATCTCTAAGGTTAGAAATAATCGCTATTTCTTCTTAAAAATAAATTTCGATTTTTCCTTTAAAAGAAACACATGCGGGATAATTTTCAAATGTCGTTTTTATATTATCTATATTAATAAAATGGAAATTTCATAAGTGGACATCACTAAAAACTTTCGTTACAATGCATCAATTTCAACCAAATTTTCAACATTTATGTAAAACGAGATGGAGCAGGTTTTGCTTAACATCAAAATATATTTCCTAACATTAACATGCGTAACTTCGCTGTTATCGATTAAATACCAAAAAAATCAACAGAGTTAATTTTATTTATATATAAATACAAAATTAAATTTCAACAGAGTTAATTTTTTTACATACTAGCTAATAATCTCAATCTAAAAAATATACAAAACAAGCAATTTTAAGATAACACCATATGTAAAACAGTCGGCCAAGAAAACAACAACGATATTACATCTTTCTCACATATTCACACACAATCTTGATTAATAAATAAAACTAATCTTTAACATTGTTTATTATACTTCAAATTTTAATTCTACATTTGTTTTTAAATACCCAATTGTTTTATCATGTTTCTAATTTCGCCTAACAAATATACAAATTTATAGTGACCAACATATGCAAATTTTATCTTTGTTTTTATTTAACTTGATATCGTAAACATAACATCCATTGTAAGCATTTTTCTGTTCACCTTCCGTGGTTTCTCTTTTCTCTGATAGTTTTTAGGTGTAGTATATTTTCTTATTACTAGACTACAAACATTCCCTCGAGAAAAACCTGGGCGAAGCCGGGTACATCCGCTAGTCATATATATAATTATCTTTTTTAAATATTGCAAACTGTGTACTTTTGCATGTACTGACAAGATATCAATAAAATTATTTTGATTGTCAAATTGTCCACTGTAACTCGTTCTATCCATCCACATATGTTCAACGAGCCTGTCTGTTTGCAGCACGTGGTGTTCAGCATCTGCAGGTTGATTGATGTATTGGTACCTGACGTACCTGAGGGTCTGGAGCAGAAGATCAAGAGAGAACGGTATCTAGCTCGTCAAGCTCTTGCAGACTCGGACGCCATTCTTAAGGTAAGATCGTAAAGAAGATATAATACATGTATTGACAAAGACTTAGTGGTAGCTCCATAATTTCTTGAGGACTGTATTTTGTTCCTTAATAAGGCTCCACTCTGCTGCTGCCTACCCCGTGTATTCCCATCAATCCAACACACCAACACTATGAGACACACACACACTTTATTTAAACAACAAAAACTATTTATACACCTTGGCCCGTGGTCAAAAGAATTTAAAACAGAATAACTTATTTTACAAACAAAATTATGCAAAATAGGCAACATCAACAATTGATCTATCCACAGAATAAAAAGATTAATAACAAATAAATATTTACAGATATATATACATTTAATTCTCGACACTTGGAATTCTTTTTTCAACAAAATTGATTGATATTTCTATTTTAAAAAAATACACTTCGGCCAGTTAAAATTTCATTTTCTCAATGTTTAAACAAAAATATTTTGTCTTCGTCAGGAGAAATAAATAAAATAAGCATTTGGCAAGGCGTTAAAAAATGTTATAACGCCTTGTTAAATGCTTTATTTTTATTTATTTTTCTTGACGAAGACAAAATATTTTTGTTGAAACGTTGAGAAAAAAAAACTCTAACTGGCCGAAGTGTATTTTTTAAAAGAAATATTAATGCTACCCAGGCAGCCTCTATCTTCAATAAAATTGATCAAAGTATTTAACATCTACGTATCATCGTAAAAGCTATTCACCTTATCACCCGACCTTTTTAAAATTATTTTTTCACATACTTTATATTTTCAATAGAAAAAAAATCCTGTTATATTCATAAATAAGTTAAAACAAAGCACATCTAGGGCTGCGTATCTTTTATTTCATAATTATAACACAAGCTTTCGAGCTCATACGCCCTTCTACAGTTTATTCTACAGTTTAGTCGTTTATTAATTCCTGTAGAAGGGCGTATGAGCCCGAAAGCTTGTGTTATAATTATGAAATAAAAGATACGCAGCCCTAGATTCTTTGTTTTAACTTATTTACTTTATATTTTGTTGCGATGTTATGAGCTCCAAGCTATGTGAATGTATGTTCCAAACTGCTGTATTGTGTGTAGGTGGTTCAAGCAGTCAACAATGATGATAATGATGAACCGGCGACGTGACCGACCACATCCAAAAAAGAAGCGACCTAAACATATCATGTTATCATACCTTACCCTCCATTTCTCTCTATCTCTCTCTGATGTCTTCTTCTAAATGTTACTTATCGATGGATTCTATACAGTGTTTATCCTCTTTTCCACTTTGTGAAAACTAAACATATTCCACATGACTTTATCCAGAAATCAAACCAAAGACTTCGCCACTTATCTATATTAGTAGATTGGATTATCATTTATTTATATCATTTTATTCGTGATCGAACGTTGTGTCCCAATGTATGTATCACATCCCAAACACGATGCGACGCCAGCCTATCTCTGTCTTGAGCTCCATGTACCATCTTGGTGATCGTTAAGCCATTGAGTTCCTTTAATTGGTCCACGAAGCCGCGAGCGTCCAGGTATACATCGCCCAGACGTCATTCCAGTCAGAATGGTGTACTCCATTCTCCTGTGTCGTGCGATATGACCGAAGAATCTCAAACAAATCCGTTGTAAACGCTTCAGAATTCGGTCATCTTCCGAAATCGAAATAGATTAAATATTTCTTTTTAATTTTATGGATAATATATTACAAAACAGGATTAATAATAACGAATCTTGCTGGATTCGAAGATGATGAAGACACTACAACGATAATAAGACATTATTTGCTAATCAACCACTAATCTATTTATACACACACACAAAAAAAACCTTTATTAAGACACACAGGTCTTACAGAGGATTCTCCTTGGGAATACAAGACGGAGAAACCTATGAAAATGGGAAATATACAAAGGGGTAAAAATGGAGATAGATTATATACACATGATAAATATATACAGATCATTATTTGAATGATCCTATGGAAAATAAGAATATGGATTTGGAAGAAAAAAAAATTGGAAATATGGATAGGAGAAGAGGAGAGCGAAAAGAGGAAAAAAACAGGTATTTACATATGGAACATACATGTAATGGAACAAGTCAATTCAGGCTCTTCTGCTCACACAGCACAGGTGGACCATGGCTTTTTTCAAGAAATCTTTAAGAGATTTTCCAGGAAAATCCGAGTGTTCAGAGTTGTAAGGTAAACACACCGTTTTGATCTATTTATATAAATATTGTGGCTATAGAAGAAAATCAGGTTGGAGAGAAAGTCGGTGGACGAGTAGGTAACACCCTCGAATCCCGACATTCATGAACCGGGATTGAATCCCCGTTTAAATTTTGTTTAATATGTGAAAAACCTTCACATATTATTCACTGTTTCAATTATCATGAACTAGGTTGCTCTTGATGAGCGGTACCTATTAATGTGATTTTGAACCAGGTCGGGGAGAATAACTTCTCTATATAAGAGAGTAATGGTACAAGATTTCAGGTAAGACACCCCTCTACGGGTACATCTTGTACAGGATTCTGTACTTGTACTATCATCTTCTTATAAAAGAAGCTCTTCACCCTGACTTGTATTTTTTTATAGCAAATAGGAAGATTATGGTTGTCTAGATACTGTATCCCTGTGTGTGATATACGAATTGTATTCTGACACTGTTTGGAGTTGAGATTTGATTTTGAATAGTTGTTTATGGCCTATATATATGTCATAATATTGTCGCGGAGATAAATAAAGCAAGGGAAAATTTGAGAATAATTAATTTATTATAAAGGTGGATATTTACCTTTTAGTTCTCCAATAAAATTATATACAAGAGGTATTTATAGGGAGAGAGAGTCAGATGATAGAAACAACTTATTCCAAGGTAAAGATAATAATAATAGCGGCGTCAGCCACCGTCCCGTTTTCCTTATTTACAGATCAGCTTCCGAGAACCCCTCATACCTGTGGTCCTCCCCGGGGTCCAGGGATGATTGACAGGTGTCCCATCTGGATGGAGCTTCTTGACAATATCTATTCTTCCAGGAATAATAAAGACAACCTACAGACAACCCAAACAGAGACGGGAGGGTAAAGTCCGGTCACTTGATACCAGCGACATTCCAAGGGGGCGACTACTGGGGCCTTTTAGTTAACACCTCGGGACTTTTAAGACAGTTGGGGATTATGTGCGACACGAACGGCCGCCCGGATAAGCCAGTCCCGTATCCCTCTGGTTGCCTAGTATGTATATATATTTTTAAAAATGAAATTTTAAAGTGTTAAGCGTATTCACGCAAGTTTGGCCTTAAATACCCATTTCTTGGTTTCTCAGAAAGCCACTGGGACCAAAAATAGTTTTGGTCGCAATGGTACAGCTTGCTCCACGCTGACGAGCGCCAACAGCGCAAAACGAGTTCGTGGATGGCTTTTCTTGATATATCAAGAAATTGGGTTGGCTAAATATCAGGGAACATGTTAAATCAATGTTTAGTTGATTTCTGTTCAACCAGATGGCGCTCTGCCTTCTGAAAAGCACATGTGCTCTTGGTCAGGATATGCCTACTTTGTTTTATATATATACATGGATTAGGAGACCCCATTTCTCTTAAAAACAAACATTATTGGTCATTTTTTGAGCCCCAAAAAACTGATAACATAACCTTGCCATAAGATATTAGGGCTTGCATTTTTCGTGGGTTGGTTATATATGGAGCACTTCTAGGGCAATTCATTAACTTTGAGCTTTTGATTTTGTGTCAAAGTTGGGAACCTATGTTTCTATCCCAGTTGAATGAATCTCTCAAAATATTTATTCTTAACCCAATTAAAAACTTCAAAACCTACCTTAATTGATCTCACTCTCTGTGTTTTTAACTAAACAATATACATTTTTGAAACTCTATTTTCATTTCTAAATTACCCTTCAAAATTAATCCAATTGAGGTTTTATTCATAT
>CP092874.1:89490600-89506917 GCA_030710605.1 Cordylochernes scorpioides | reverse complement strand
AGAAGATTTTATTCAATTCAATAGATGTTCAGGATTGGCTAGTTGGGAATCGCATTTGGGGAATTTCGGGAATGACTTGATGTCTACTTGTATCTTATAAATGTTGATTTTATTCTCGTCTTAAATAAATTGCTGAGTCATTCTGAAGTTTGTCTTTTATAATTTTCTACATGACAATATCATAATTTTCCTGTAGAAACGGCTGAAAATTTGCCAATAAAATTTTAAAATGATAAACGAAAAAGTGATTTATCATTTTTTTGTTCCAAAATATCAATAATATACAATGTATAACAAAACGAATAAAATGTTTAATAATAATAACAAGTAATACAGGGTTAAGTTTCTTGTATAGATTGCCCTTGGAGTGCTTGTTTTTATTGTAGCAAAGTACATTTATTCTTCAGTATTCTTCATTCATTCATTTATTTCATTCATTTATTCTTCAGTTCAGTATTATTCTATTAACATATTGTTACATGGATGACAAAGCCAAGATATCAGAGTAAAGTTGGGGAAAGAGGGGTGGACTCTAGCGGCCCCCGCTGTCATGTGGAAGGCGCTAAAAACAGCATTCCTGTGTGAGGGAGGACAGAGTCTGGTTACATCTGCGGCAAGGAGAAGACGTGGCGACATGCCTCCGGGCGCCTGGATGATCCTGTAAGGCGGTGCCAGGAGAGCCTGACAAGGCGGTGTAAGTCCAGGCTGGACTTGAATAGTGTGGAGCGGGAAGCTTTACAAGAGTGGCATCCGCGGCGCCAAGGATCCTTCTGACAGGGAGGTTGAAGAAGGCGAGTCCAACTCATTGTATTCCTTCTGTTAATTGAGATACAATAAAGCGCTAACTTTAGCTGCAATCCCTTCGAACTCACATGTGTATTCATGGTAAACGGTTTGCGGATTTCGAACAAATTAGAAAGAAGGAATCATATATCGCCGCAACTCTTTTTTTATTAACGCGATAAAAGAAGCTTTCGGGCAAGCCCTTCTTCAGCTAATTATAGTGTACAAACAAGGAGAGATTATATATCGTTTTTAATATAAAATAAAATAAAAGAAAAGAAAATTACCACGCCCCTATCGCCCTCGTTTCAATAGCACCGCGTGGCCACGTCATGTCTGATCCTAACTTCAAATATAATATAGTACAAAGATATCTTAAAAGAAATTTACGTAATTGAATAAATATAAAGAATCAACTATATACAGTTCAAAGGATTTAGTGGAGACTTTTGAAGATTTTTAGGATAGAAGGGGAACGTACTGTGATGGCAACTGTATACTTTTGTTTAATGGTTTAGGGTGCTTCATGGTTTCTATTGCTTCAAGAATGAGTCTTTGGGTTTTAGTTTTGGCATTTGTATGGCGGATTCTGGTATTATTGAAGTCTGGAGTGTGTCCGGTTTCCCTGACGTGGTCAACTATTAAGGAGTTTGGGTTTAGTTTAGGGATGTTTCTTTGGTGTTCTTTGATTCTGATTGAAAGGTCTCTTGATGTCTCGCCGATGTAGACACTATTGCAGTTGAGGCAGGGAATTTGGTAAACTAAATCTTTTTCTGTTTCTGGTCGGTGCTTTTGGTGATTGGGTTTCTTAGAATCGAGGCCATTCTTGAAGCAATAGAAACCATGAAGCACCCTAAACCATTAAACAAAAGTATACAGTTGCCATCACAGTACGTTCCCCTTCTATCCTAAAAATCTTCAAAAGTCTCCACTAAATCCTTTGAACTGTATATAGTTGATTCTTTATATTTATTCAATTACGTAAATTTCTTTTAAGATATCTTTGTACTATATTATATTTGAAGTTAGGATCAGACATGACGTGGCCACGCGGTGCTATTGAAACGAGGGCGATAGGGGCGTGGTAATTTTCTTTTCTTTTATTTTGTTTATATTAAAAACGATATATAATCTCTCCTTGTTTGTACACTATAATTAGCTGAAGAAGGGCTTGCCCGAAAGCTTCTTTTATCGCGTTAATAAAAAAGAGTTGCGGCGATATATGATTCCTTCTTTCTAACTCACATGTGTATCTTTGTGGTATCCAGAGTAGACAAAGTACACGAATAGCGTCTGGGTACAACACAACAATATTATTAATTTTGGTTTGTAAATATTTCTATTACTCTGCGTAAACTTCCCTCACACACATTTCTCTTATATTGTACTAGACGAATGGCCCGGGCAACGCCCGGGTTTTACCCGAGTGTGAATATATTTTAAAAACGTTGTCTTGGGTGGTCGCTATAGACAGGGTGGTCTGTATAGACAGGTGTATGTATCACACAGCTGATAACAGGGTTGTCTAGAGTGGCCGCTATAGACAGGGTGGTCTGTATAGACAGGTGTATGTATCACACTGCTGATAACAGGGTTGTCTAGAATGGCCGCTATATACAGGGTGGTCTGTATAGACAGGTGGATGTATCACACAGCTGATAACAGGGTTGCCTAAAGTGACCGCTATAGACAGGGTGGTCTGTATAGACAGGTGGATGTAGCACACTGCTGATAACAGGGGTGTCCAGAGTGGCCGCTATAGACAGGGTGGTCTGTATAGACAGGTGGATGTATCACACAGCTGATAACAGGGTTGTCTAGAGTGGCCGCTATAGACAGGTGTATGTATCGCACAGCTGATAACAGGGTTGTCTAGAATGGCCGCTATATACAGGGTGGCCTGTATAGACAGGTGTATGTATCACACAGCTGATAACAGGGTTATCTAGAATGGCCGCTATATACAGGGTGGGCTGTATAGACAGGTGGATGTATCACACAGCTGATAACAGGGGTGTCTAGAGTGGCCGCTATAGACAGGGTGACCTGTATAGACAGGTGGATGTAACACACTGCTGATAACAGGGTTGTCTAGAATGGCCGCTATAGACAGGTGGATGTAACACACTGCTGATAACAGGGTTGTCTAGAGGGGGGCAGGGAGGACACGTGATTGCCGTCAGCCAATGGGCGCGCATTCTATCCGTGAGCTTCAGACATACAGACAGAATAAGGCAATTATATAAGTAGATCAATTTTAATTTCGTGCTGGCATCAAATAAATTGCTGTGTCATCTTGAAATTTGCCTTTTCCTTATTTTCTATGCTACAATATTATTAAATTATAAGTTATGGATATATGAAAATGTTGATGATGATTGAATGAAATTGTTATTATTTGCTCTTAGTGATTAAATGTGGAGACAAAAAATACGTACACACACATAGAGAATAACGTGATATAAATTTAAACAAACCAGGGTTCACATATATAGCTAAGAAGTTTTTTTTTTACTTATCCTTTTATTAGTCTGAATTAGACAAGATCTTGGAGGTCATGCTCATTGTAGTGTATTTGCATATTGAATTATGGATATGCAAATATCCTGTTTTGCATAATAGTTTCCATAGAATTTTGTATATAAATAGCGACAGTTTATAGCTACCAGCGGTCAGTCAATTTATGTCAACAAACGAGATTACTGGAGTCCGTTTGCCTCAGTGAAGCGACACCTCACTCTTGGTTACCTCCCAACCTTCTAGGATAAAACAACTCTGGCGACGAGGATGGAGAAGAGAAGTTTGGTTTAAATTCTTTAATATAAACGATACGAAACAAAACACAATATAATGTAATAGTTTATTATCATCATAATTTTTACAAAAATAATGAACATACCACAAGCTGACATTTTAGAAGTTGATATTTTGTAACACAATTGTTGAAAGGGATCAATTTGGGGGAGGGGAATAAAATTTTCAAAATTTCAAAATCTTTAACACCAATTTAAATTTATAATACTATAGTGTAAAACTATTGGGGGAGGTAGTATATATTTTATATATATAAACTGGACGTTGGAATTTTGAAAGTGCAGATAATTTTTGTCAAGATGCAGAACAACAATGGACACCACATTAACGATGAGAAAATTCTGAAAAGTATTGAAAGATTCCATTATTTTTTTAGAGAAGATACAGAAGAGAATAAAGATTAGACTTATCTATTTGAAAACAGCAATATGAATAAAACATCAATTGGATTAATTTTGAAGGGTAATTTAGAAATGAATATAGAGTTTCAAAAATGTTATACTGGTTAGTTAAAAACGCAGAGAATGAGATCAATCAAGGTAGATTTTGAAGTTTTTAATTGGGTTAAGAATAAATATTTTGAGAGATTCATTCAACTTGGATAGAAACATAGGTTCCCAACTTTGACACACAATTAAAAGCTTAAAGGTAATGAATTGCAATAGAAGTACTCCATATATAACCAACCCACAAAAAATGCAAGTCCTAATATCTTATGGCAAGGTTATATTAGTTTTTTGTGGTCAAAAATGATCAATAATGTTTGTTTTTTAGGAGAAATGGAGTCTCCTAATCCATATATATAGATATACTAGGCAACTAGAGGGAGACAGGACTGGCTCATCCGGGCGGCCGTTTGAGTCGCACACAATCCCCAACTGTCTTAAAAGTCCCTAGGTGTTAACTAAAAGGCGCCAGTGGTCACCCCTTGGAATGTCGCTGGTGTCTCAAGTGACCATACTTTACCCTCCCGTCTCTGTCTGGGTTGTCTGTAGGTTGGCTTTATTATTCCTGAAGAAGCTCCATCCAGATGGGACACCTGTCAATCATCCCTGGACCCCGAGCGGGACCACAGGTGTGAGGGGTTCTCGGAACCTTATCTGCAAATAAGGAAAACGGGACGGTGGCTGACGCCGCTCATTATTATTATCTTTACCTGGGGATAAGTTGTTTTTATCATCTGACTCTCTCTCCCTATAAATACCTCTTGTAAATAAGTTTATTAGAGAACTAAAAAGGTAAATACCCACCTTTATAATAAATTAATTATTGTAAAACGAAAATTGCAATTATACCGCGAGTGTTTCTTTTAAACAAAAATCGAAATTTATTTTAAACAGAAATAGCGATTATTTCTAACTTTAAGGATGAAGTATGATAGGATGAATTGTGAAGAGTAATGACAAACGGAAAAATAAAAGTGTCCAGGGATTTTATTTTTCCGTTTGTCATTACTCTTCACAATTCATCCTATCATACTTCATCCTTAAAGTTAGAAATAATCGCTATTTCTCTTTAAAATAAATTTCGATTTTTGTTTAAAAGAAACATTCGCGGTATAATTGCAATTTTCGTTTTACAATCATCAGTCACGTTATATTGTATTTTAAATTAATTATTCCCAAATTCGCCCTTGCTTTATTCATCTCCGCGACAATATTATGACATATATATAGGCCATGAACAACTATTCAAAATCAAATCTCAACTCCAAACAGTGTCAGAATACAATTCGTATATCACACAGACAGGGATACAGTATCTAGACAACCATAATCTTCCTATTTGCTATAAAAAAAACACAAGTCAGGGTGAAGAGCTTCTTTTATAAGAAGATGATAGTACAAGTACAGAATCCTGTACAAGATGTACCCGTAGAAGGGTGTCTTACCTGAAATCTTGTACCATTACTCTCTTATGTAAAGAAGTCTTTCTCCCCGACCTGATTTTCTTCTTCTATAGACACAATATTTATATAAATAGATTAAAACGGTGTGTTTACCTTACAACTCTGAACACTCGGATTTTCCTGGAAAATCTCCTAAAGATTTTTTTTTAAAAAAGCCTGACACTCACTCCTCATCTTCTTACTGCTACTCTTTTTGTGTTGTTTTTCTTGCTTCCCTCTTTCTTGATTTTTTTTCTTTTTTTTTCTTTTTCTTCTGTCTATATCGTTGTTTCCTTTGTCTCACTGCTTTGTTCTTATGCATAACTCTGGTGAATCCTGTATAGGGTCAGTGACCCTAAATAAATGCTTTTTGTTGTTGTTGTTGAAAAAAGCCATGGTCCACCTGTGCTGTGTGAGCAGAAGAGCCTGAATTGACTTGTTCCATTATATGTATGTTCCATATGTAAATACCTGTTTTTTTCCTCTTTTCGATCTCCACTTCTCCTATCCATATTTCCAATTTTTTTTCTTCCAAATCCATATTCTTATTTTCCATAGGATTATTCAAATAATAATCTGTATATATTTATCATGTGTATATAATCTTTTTCCATTTTTACCCCTTTGTATATTTCCCACTTTCATAGGTTTTTCCGTCTTGTATTTCCAAGGAGAATCCTCTGTAAGACCTGTGTGTCTTAATAAAGGTTTTTGTGTGTGTGTGTATAAATAGATTAGTGGTTGATTAGCAAACAATATCTTATTATCGTTGTAGAGTCTTCATCATCTTCGAATCCAGCAAGATTCGTTATTATTAATCCTGTTTTGTAATATATTATCCATAAAATTAAAAAGAAATATTTAATCTATTTCGATTTCGAAAGATGAACGACTTCTGAAGCGTTTACAACGGAATTGTTTGAGATTCTTCGGTCATATCGCGCGACACAGGAGAATGGAGTACATCATAATGACTGGAATGACGTCTGGGCGACACATACCTGGACGCCCGTCGATTCATGGACCAATTAAAGGAACTCACTGGCTTAACGGTTACCGAGATGGTGCATCGAGCTCAAGACAGTGATAGGCTGGCGTCGCATCGTGTTTGGGATATAATAGGTACAGTGGGCCACAACGTTCGATTGAGAATAAAATGATAATCCAATCTACTAATATAGATAAGTGGCAAAGTCTTTGGTTAGATTTCTGGATAAAGTCATGTGGAATATTTGCACAGAGTAAAAGGAGAATAAACACTGTATAGAATCCATCGATAAGTAACATTAAGAAGACGTCAGAGAGATAGAGAGAAATGGAGGGTTAAGTAGGATGACATGATATGTTTAGGTCGCTTCTTTTTTGTATGTGGTCGGTCACGTCGCTGGCTCATCATTATCATCATTGTTGACGGCTTGAACCACCTACACACAATACAGCAGTTTGGAACATACATTCACATAGCTTGGAGCTCATAGCATCGCAACAAAATATAAAGTAAATAAGTTAAAACAAAGCATCTAGGGCTGCGTATCTTTTATTTCATAATTATAAAACAAGCTTTCGGGCTCATACGCCCCTCTACAGGAGTTAATAAACGACTAAACTGTAGAATAAACTGTAGAAGGGCGTATGAGCCCGAAAGCTTGTGTTATAATTCTATATATACAGTTACGAGCGTCATTCCTCATCTCCTAATCAGTCATCTCTGTCACCGTTTGCTTTTTTTTTTTTTTGGAATGGAGCCCTCCTATTGGTTGGCTTCGATCACGCCACCTTTGCCCCCCCCCCCCCCCCCCATCATGCCCCCCCACTCGCTTTTTTCGTTTTTGTAACCATTGTGTTGGCGCGGGTCGCTCCTTAAATAAATGCATATATTAGTTAATAACCAAATGGAATCCTCTCTTTCTTTTTCCCAGTAAGAGACGCCTACGGAAGCCAACAGTACATAGACAGATAAAGCACATAGGCTATAGGTATTATCTAATATATGCATTTATATAAGGCGCCAATTTATAATTGTAACAAATAGTATTTGAATCAAAACATTCAATCGGGTAAAACACGGGCGTTGCCCGGGTCATTCGGCTAGTTATGAAATAAAAGATACGCAGCCCTAGATGCTTTGTTTTAACTTATTTATGATTATAACAGGGTTTTTTCTATTGAAAATATAAAGTATGTGAAAAAATAATTAAAAAAAGGTCGGGTGATAAGGTGAAGAGCTTTTACGATGATACGTAGATGTTAAATACTTTAATCAATTTTATTGAAGATAGAGGCTGCCTGGCTAGCATTCATATTTCTTGTAAAAAAATAGAACCTTCGGCCAGTTAGAATTTTTTATTTTCTCAACATTTCAACAAGAATATTTTGTCTTCGTCAGGAGAAATAAATACAAATAAAGCATTTGGCAAGGCGTTAAAATTTGTTATAACGCCTTGCCAAATGTTTATTTTATTCATTTCTCCTGACGAAGACAAAATATTTTTGTTTAAACGTTGAGAAAATGAAATTTTAACTGGCCGAAGTGTCTTTTTTTTTTTACAGAAATATCAATCAATTTTGTTGAAAAAAGAATTCTAAGTGTTGAGAATTAAATGTATATATCTGTGAATATTTATTTGTTATTAATCTTTTTATTCTGTGGCTAGATCAATTGTTGATGCTGCCTATTATGAATAATTTTGTTTGTAAAATAAGTTATTCTATTTTTAATTCTTTTGACCACGGGCCAAGGTGTATAAATAGATTTTGTTGTTTTAAATAAAGTATGCCCTGCGATGACACCTCCACTGCCAGATCTTAGGATCCCTTGCCACCAGTCCGCGTTTTGCAGCCATGTTGGGGCTAGAATACCTTATCTGATAGGCCAATTAGCCCGGAACCCAAAGATGACGAATAAAGTATGTGTGTCTCATAGTGATGGCGTGTTGACTTGATGGGAATACACGGGGTAGGCAGCAGCAGAGTGAAGCCTTATTAAGGAACAAAATACAGTCCTCAAGAAATTAAGGAGCTACCACTAAGTCTTTGTCAATACATGTATTATATCTTCTATATTATCTTACCTTAAGAATGGCGTCCGAGTCTGCAAGAGCTTGACGAGCTAGATACCGTTCTCTCTTGATCTTCTGTTCCAGACCCTCAGGTACGTCAGGTACCAATACATCAATCAGCCTGCAGATGCTGAACACCACGTGCTGCAAACAGACAGGCTCGTTGAACATATGTAGATGGATAGAACGAGTTACAGTGGACAATTTGACAATCAAAATAATTTTATTTATATCTTGTCAGTACATGCAAAAGTACACAGTCTGCACTATTTAAAAAGATATATATATGATACTATCAAAACGACATTTGAAAATTATCCCGCATGTGTTTCTTTTAAACGAAAAATCTAAATTTATTTTAAAGGAGAAATAACGATTATTTCTAACCTTAGGGATGAGGTATGAAAAGATGAATTGTGAAGAGTAATGATAAACGGAAAAATAAAAGTGTCCAAGGATGGGAATCGAACCCAGTGTTCCGCTTACCGAGCAGATGCCATGTCCACTATGCTACCCTGGACATATGATATATGATACTATATAAATTTACAATGAATATGGCGTCTCTACCACCACTGCAGAGTTTGGTGGAGAATCACCAGTGGGTCTCCAGCGACACCACGTATTTCGTGATCTACGAAGAATACGTAGATGGTGTACTTCGCCGCTGAGGAGATGGCGTGGTCCTCGAGACCAACTGGAAAGTTAAAGTTACGAGTTACAATAGAATCTCCCTGTAAAAGACACCTAATTACAGAGCTATAGTGTCCTTTAGGTAGAGGTATCCTCTTACAGGAGAGTTACTAAATAGAAAAATGGTAATTTTGCAAATGAAATCGTCCTTTGTGGAGAGGTGTTCTCTATCGGGGTGTCCGCTGAAAAGAGGTTCAACTGTATATAGTTAGCTTAAGAGCATATGGCAGGAATATTTTTGCGAATATTGGTCAGGGAAATAGGTTTAAACAACAACAACAAAAAATCTTATGTTATTAAAAAAAATTGAGATGAAGAGAGATTCTTTTCTTGATTTTGAATACAAGTGTTGAATGCCAATGGTATGAAGTCGTGACATTATATTGTGTGGCGAAGAAATAATTTATTATTTAATTTAATTATTCAATGAAAATATTTGGAGACAGATTTAAAATTTTATTTTGTAAAATCATCATTTAGTTACATAGCTTGCTTGCTCGATATTCTCTAGCTGTAGATAGTTTGGTTTGTTTATTAATAATTGTCGACTAGTCGTGGTGACGTCATTAATAAATACTTTCACATCTCCAGATATACAAAGACTTGATTTCTACGCTACAATATATATAATGAAAAAATTCAATAAAATCACATTTTTTAGATCACTATTTGCTTAATTGAACTGATACTAATTTGAGGAAGAAATACCAGAGTTGAGACGTGAAGAAGAAGAAAGAAAATAAAAAAATAATTATTTGCATATTTACAAAAGGTTTATGTGGACCAAAAGAAGAGAGAATGTGGTTTTACAGGCTACTAACCAAAGTGTATTATTTTTGAGTCCAAAAATGAATGTAGCAAGCAGACAAACCACAATGTACTATAGCAAAGTATCAAGGTGCTGCATACCACCAAGGTAGTTCAAAAAGGTTAGATTCCCCAGGCCACGGAAGATAAAAGAAAAATAAGTGTTGATTAGATAAGAAGATTAAATAAAACTGGAATAATTCAACAAGTGCTGGGAAAAGATAAATTTTCTTTTTGTAAAAATATATTAAAATATACAAGTATCAGAGTCATCAATCAATTCTTAATTCTGTCACCGTTTGCTTTTGTGAATGGAATAAATACCCAAATATGGCCTTTTCTTATAAGCATCGGTAGTTCAGTGGTAAAATGCTCGCCTGCCACGCGGGCGGCCCGGGTTCGATTCCCGGCCGATGCAATTTTTTTTTGTACAATTTTAAAAACTCATTTATATATTATACAAGAATGATATCCACGGCGCCAATTTTTAATTGTAACGAATATTATTTGAATAAAAGCATTTAATCGGGCAAAACCCGGGCGTTGCCCAGGCCATTCGGCTAGTTGTTAATAAAAAAAAAACTTTGGCTATATTTAAACCTGGACTATAGACCAAAATAAAACAACAATATTACATTTATATAGTGTAATATCGCGCCATCTGGCGGTCAACTTTACAGAGTTTTTTCTAGGAAATATAATCCAAAATACAAATTATATTTATAAATTTAATTGTCATCTATCTTTGAAATGTGTAACATATAAATTTACTGGCAATGTGTTTCTTTCAAATAATATCATCAAATATTATCTCTATAGACCTTACTGCAGTGATTATTGAATGAATAATAGGGCTTGGCTCATCATTAGTGAACCCTCTCTGCCGTAGATGGCAATTAAATTTATAAATTTAGTTTACTAATATATATTTGTTATGAAACCATATTTGCGGAAGAGCTTTGCTTGATGCAATACCTTGAAATTATATGTATGTACCTCTAAAGACCTATAAGATTATGTCCATAGTTCACTAAACACCCCTAAGCTGCCTTCCATAGAAAATACAGTTCATATCCCAAACCAATCCAATACAAACAATAAAGTTGGTGGACGAGTGGGTAACACCCTCGATTCCTGACAGTCATGAACCGGGATTGAATCCCGCGTTAACATTTTGTTTAATATGTGAATAACCTTCATATATTATTCACTGTTTCAATTATCATGAACTAGGTTGCTCTTTCTGAGCGGTACCTATTAATGTGATTTTGAACCGAACCGAATCCAATACAATAGTAGAACGGTCTAGATATTAATTTGGTGAAACCGCTGAAAAATCAACTACTGATGAGCCAAGCCCTCTCATTCATTCAATAATCATTGCAGTAAGGTCTGTAGAGATAATATTTGATGATATTATTTAAAAGAAACACATTTCCAGTAAAAATTATATTTACATAATGTCTCTTTATTCACGATATTTGCATCACTTACCTCAAATATTATCACAAATCCCAATCTAAGTGCGAGGAGTATCCAGAAAAAGGTGGTGTGGACTCCATCTTGATCCCTGAAGTCAAAGTACCTGAAACAAATATCATTTTTTAAACTTAAAACCTATATGATAATTCCCAAAATAAATCAATTAATAGTAAATATGCAAATACACTAATTAAAAAAGTATATATATCAACTAAAAAACAATATGCAAAAATATCCCAATTCATGTGTTAAGCGTATTTACGCAAATTTAGCCTTAAATACCAATTTCTTGGTTTCTCAAGAAGCCTCTGGGACCAAAAATATTGGTCCACGCGGACGAGCGCGAAAAGCGTTCGTGGATGGCTTTTCTTGATTTATCAAGAAATTGGGTTGGCCAAATATCAGGGAACAATAGTTAAATCAATGTTTAGTTGATATCTGTTCCACTAGATGGCGCTGTGCCTTCTGAAAAGCACATGTGCTCCTGGTCGGGATATGCTTTCATTATTTTTAGGTATATATGTATATGGATTTGTGATAATTTGGCATCAGGTGGTGTTTTATTCGTTTAGCTACCTTGTTGGTCAGGAATAAAAATGATATTTTTTTTAGATCAACATAAACTGTCCTCTGAGGCTCGTTTTTTTATTTTTTCTTTGACATGCAAAATTGTATCGTGCATTTCTTTCATAGCCGACATACCCAGTTGGAGTTACGCCTTTTTTTTCTTGGTCAGCTTCAAACTGTCTTAATTTGTAGTATTGAGTGTTCTATTCTTTGCCCTGTGTTCTCAGTACAAAGTATTTTAACCAGCGCCATATCAAGTTGAATAGTTGCTCTGTCTCTTTACAACTTTTACAAAGCAGTAAGTAGAGAAAATAACTTAGATTCATCGTTTTCTTCTTCACTACATGATGGTGATTAAACATCGTGAGGATATCGTTGTAAGCCGGCAATGAGAGAGGAGAATCTGTATAAGACTGGTATCTTAATAAGACCTTGTATGTATATATATGATATTTCTATACAATAATCCCATGTATCATTATTGAGTAAAATTAATCAAGCCTTCAAGGAAAAGTGTCTTTTTTCCTGGAGGCCTGATGAGAGAACAATTTTTAATGCCTTGCCAAATGCTTTATTCTTATTTACTTCTGACGAAGACAAAAGATTTTGTCGAAACGTTGAGAAAAATATGTTGGATCGTTTTTGAAGACAACTCTCAGATTTATAAAATTAAACTTCAAACATATTTAGATATAGAGAGAGAGAAACGAGTTAATTACCTCGTATTTAAGGCAACAAAAGATTCATCTAATTTACATACATTGTTCTAACCAGATTCAACTTGTGAAAACAGACGACAAAGCAAAAATAAACAAATTAATAATAGAGGGTAAGTTCCTAATTTTTTTTACAAGCTTTCACATTCAAAGAATATTCAACTTCTTGCTTCAAAATAAAAACCTCTAACTGGCCGAAATGTCTATTTTTCATATAAATATGAATGCCGGCCAGGCAACTTCTATCTTCACGATACTTTTACTCAATATACATGATATGCTAATTTTATAATAAAAAAAATATATTATAAAATAAATAAAGCTTCCAGGGTTAAGTTTCTTGTTCAAATTTTTATTTTCAAGATTTCGGACTTGTCAGTCCTTCAACAGGAGTATCACGATAATAAATTGATAATATATACTATTTTTATATACAAATTAATTTTTACATATTTTAAATATTAATGATATTGAAAGGGGGAGAAAAAGAGATACTGTTTCTGATGAATCTGATATCAAGATATTTCACAGGATGCGTCAGGTTGGACGTACCTGCAGGGCAGAGTGGTGGTGCCATTGGGAGCCCAGGCTAGCGTGAAGTTGACATAGCCACTTAGGTCCCATTGTACCTCATATTGGTATAACAGCCGGGGCAGGAACTGGGAGGTGAAGGCAATCAGGAAGGCCTAGGGAAATACAAAACCTTTATGACTCTATGTTGAAAATTTGCTGGGAGGAAATTGATCCATAGAAGCACAGGGCGCCTCTCCCATCAAAATAAACGTCAAAACCTGACGCCATCTATTAACCGTCGCCGCAACTAGCGGCCTCGGGTCGGTGACAAAGCCACAACACCAGCTTTGGCAAACTGAGAAGCGTCCACCTAGAAACAATGGTTTCGGGCTAAAGGCCCTCGTCAGTCTAGGGCGGACTTTATTCCATGAGATCCACACGGGATCTAATGGAATCTTCACAATCTACCAAAGAGGTGTTTTGCTGGCAAGGTGGCTGGGCCAAATCTATGGCTAGAATATAGATGGAAAATAGCCCGAAACCATGGCTTCTAGATGGACGCCTCTCAGTTTGCCAAAGCTGGTGTTGTGGCTTTGTCACCGACTCGAGGCCGCTAGTTGCGGCGACGGTCAATAGATGGCGTCAGGTTTTAACGTTTATTTTGACGGGAGAGGCGCCCTGTGCTTATATATGTTATATATATAGAAAAAGAGATTTTCTAATGATTTTTGATTATCTTGAGGATTATGCTTTGTCAATGCAGTCGTGGATAAAATCTTGAAACTATAATAATAAAATAATGAAGATTAGAAATAGCTTTAATTGATCTTATGGGATATATAAAAACATAATTTGATAAAAGTACTGCCTGTCTTAAGGCGAGTAGAACAAGGAAAACAAAATATTATTTACATAATTACAAAGGTTTGAGCCGGCCATCGGGAAACTGCAACAATGAGTTTTTTATAGGGGAAGCATGACCTCTTGTGGTCGATTTAACAGAATATTTGAATCTATGAAATATAATTTTGAATTAAATAATATTTTAATATAACATATATGTGTAAATATGGATAAGGATATATTTTTCAGAGTTATTGTCTGAATCCCGATATACATGCTAAAAGGTACAACTTCCTTAAGTTTGGTCCATGAGTGTATCTTTCAGAGTTATTGTCTGAATCCCGATATACATGCTAAAATGTACAACTTCCTTAAGTTTTGTCCATGAGTGTATCTTTCAGAGTTATTGTCTGAATCCCGATATACATACTAAAAGGTACAACTTCCTTAAGTTTTGTCCATGAGTGTATCTTTCAGAGTAATTGTCTGAATCCCGATATACATACTAAAAGGTACAACTTCCTTAAGTTTTGTCTATGAGTGTATCTTTCAGAGTTATTGTCTGAATCCCGATATATATGCTAAAAGGTACAACTTCCTTAAGTTTTGTCCATTAGTGTATCTTTCAGAGTTATTGTCTGAATCCCGATATATATGCTGAAAGGTACAACTTCCTTAAGTTTTGTCTATGAGTGTATCTTTTTGAGTTATTGTCTGAATCCCGATATACATGCTAAAAGGTACAACTTCCTTAAGTTTTGTCCATGAGTGTATCTTTCAGAGTTATTGTCTGAATCCCGATATACATGCTAAAAGGTACAACTTCTTTAAGTTTTGTCCATGAGTGTATCTTTCAGAGTTATTATCTGAATCCCGATATACATGCTAAAAGGTACAACTTCCTTAAGTTTTGTCAATGGGTGTATCTTTCAGAGTTATCTGAATCCCGATATACATGCTAAAAGGTACAACTTCCTTAAGTGTTGTCCATGAGTGTATCGTTCAGAGTTATCTGAATCCCGATATACATGCTAAAAGGTTGTTGTTGTTGTCGTGTCCAAAGAAGAGTCTCAGATGTCTCCATGCATCTCCATCACAGCAGCAGCAATATCCACTATCTTGGGTGTGTAAAGCTGCTGCTCTGGGTCTAAGTCAATTTTCTGCAAGGCTGAGGCCATTGCTGGGCATGAGAATATGTGAGTAGGTGTTAGTTCCACACCAGGACAGTTGTTGCATGCTTTATAAGTTCTTGTGCCATCTGGATGTATTGTCATTCCTTTATAGTGTTTTGTTCTAAGTCTTGTTATAGTTTTTGTCAGTTTTCTCTCAGAGTTTATTTCACATATTTGATCTTTACTTATTTTTTGTTTGATTATCTTGTATTTTGCCAAAGCATCAGCGTCAAATACTGAAATTTGTTCTTTCCTTTGGCTCAGCTTTCTGGCTTCCTTTGCCAATTCATCTGACATTTCATTACCCACGATCCCAACATGGGCAGGAATCCATTGTAGAATGCAGTTCTTCTCCAATGTTTCCAGTTGGGTAAGTAATGAGTGTATTTTCTGCGTGATTCTAGTATTGCCCTTCTGAATTGCTTCTAGAGCGGATCTGGAGTCGCTGTATATTATGATTCCTTCTGCTTGGGGCAATGATGGTTGGTTCAGGCATACATCAAGGACTTTCCAGATAGCTGTCAGTTCACAAGTGAAGTTTGACGAAATCTTTCCTGCTTCTTCTTTGATGTGTGTTCCATCTTGGAGTATTATGTTAATTCCGGCCCCTCCATTACTCAGGGTAAGGTCTGATGATCCATCTGTGTATGCTAATAAATAATTTCTCTGATCATGCTAAAAGGTACAACTTCCTTAAGTTTTGTCCATGAGTGTATCTTTCAGAGTTATCTGAATCCCGATATACATGCTAAAAGGTACAACTTCCTTAAGTTTTGTCCATGAGTGTATCTTTCAGAGTTATCTGAATCCCGATATACATGCTAAAAGGTACAACTTCCTTAAGTGTTGTCCATGAGTGTATATGAGGTAAATGGTTAGTTTAAGCTATCTGCCCCAGTGAGACTTACGTTAGAGATGACGGCCAAGTGGGCTAGCAGTTCCAACACCCGGAACCACACCCCGATGTTCTGTGCCCTCTC